>JANTPZ010153334.1:1241-29428 GCA_025593235.1 Vachellia pachyceras | reverse complement strand
TTGGCTAGAGAGTGCATCATATCCCATTTCAGGAACAGATTCCAGGCACACATCAACATTTGGTACAGGAGGGCCAACTGTACCAAGCATTCCCAATTCATTTGGCAATGAGACGAAGGTTCCAGCACAGGTTTCAGTCAGACCTATTTAATTTCAACAAAACCATATTACTTTCTGATTCTATCATATTAACAATATGCATATCCTAAATTCCTTCTTGATCAGAATATAATAACTTCTTTCGGACATGTCCACAACACAGTAACTGCACATCCAAATAAATCTCTCAAAACAGTATATGACTAATTACCCAAACATGTATATATTAGTTTTATATAGAACAACATTTTTGTCAAGCAATTATATTTTAACACATCCAGCTCTGCATTATTAGCTCTTTTAATGTTTGTATTACTCATGTTAGTGCTTGTTTGGATTAGTGGTAAAAGCTGTTTTTCAAACGTGATATATGAAGTATATGTTAATTATGTCAGAAGACTTTTGCATCGGCTTGTATGAACATGTTAGTCCAAACATGCCATAAGTCATCAATCATAAGAATCCAAGTAGATCTGCATCTATAAGGATAATTCTTTAAACAGAAGCTAACTATTTTTATTTAGAGATGAAGTCATATGTTAATAACAAAATTAAAAAATAATAATAAATGAAATATAAAAAATTAAGAACTGAAAATTCACAGAAAAATATGGCAATGAAAAAAAGAGAATTAAGAAAAATGCAAGAAGCATACCTATGGAAAATTAAGCAATGTGAAAACTTAATTAAAATAAACTATCACCTAATTAGATAAATGAGCAAGTGCAAATGGTAACTCTTCTGGTCCAATAATTAAAATAAGGAAAGGCTTTGAGTTGAATGCACTAAGTGTTCAAAAAGGCCACTAGGTCCTGATTCAGTGTTAAAAGTTAAAATTCCCAGGTATAGTTGATTTGTGCCTGATAAAAGAGAACTTGGATCGAAAAGGTGCTGAAAACATTGGGTTAAACACTTTCAGCCATGAAGCTTCTCTCAAATACACTCCGTTTGATGGAGGAGCCCAAGCTCAAGGATGGAGGTCCAACATCCCAAAAGACCCATTAAAAGACAATGGAGGCCCAATGACAACAGCAGGGACTAAAGCTATGAAGGAGGCCCTGAATTGCCTAAGAGTTGGAGCCCATTCATTTGGAAGAGACATCCTTTAATGTGACCAACAAAAGCCCAAGAAGAGTGATCATATTGCTAGAAGCTCAACAAGTTGACGTACAAGGTCCGTGCGGTGTCCAAATTGAAGAATTCACTTGACACATCCGTGATAAGCATATTCCTTGGAGGTGGAGCATAAGTGATGTCAAAGAGCACTCAAGAAGCATCTAGAAGACATCCTTATGCATCAATTCATATTCAGTTTCGTTTTGAACGGTTTCCTATTTTTATTTGCATTAAATAAGGCCAATTGGTCAAAGATTGTCTTTTACTTCAAGTTTTAGTTTCCTAATTTCTTTAGGCTTGAATGACACCAATCAAATCAATCAGTCATCATAAAGGTATTATTATAGAATGTACGGATTAGGGTTTCACATTCTATAGTGCTCTATGGGGGCCTATATACTTCATTTTTCAGATTTGAATGATATTTTTGAGAATTGTATTCTCTTGTGAGCTTTGCTTGACTGTATCAAGGGCTGACCATCCTTGTGGTATCTTCATGGTTAGGGTTGCAAGAGACAGGTTCTCTTGAAATCTTACTTACAATCATCCATCCGGTTTTCTCACTTGTTTCTAGCCGATTTGTCCCGATCTTATATCACCATTTATTTTAGAAAATAACAATAATTACCTTCAGTATCCTATTGGGTATATTAGTAAACTCAAAAAGGTTCTTTGATTTACCTTGATCAGTCACTAATTACAGTAAGAATACATTTTTATTTTAAATGCCAACCAGGATATCCACAAAAAGAATTGGTGACACAGGGTGAGTAAATTTTTTTGAAGAATTTCATGAAGAGCATACCATATCCTTGTAGGACATAAGCACAAGCCACCACACGCAGGAAACGTTCCACATGTGCAGATAGAGGTGCTGCTCCAGACAAAATCAGACGTACATTGCCCCCTAAACCTTCCTTTACCTGATCAATTTGCAAAGGCTGATTTGTCACAATTGTTAAAATGTTTAATAACAGTTATTGTTCTTAAAATGGTTGTTGGCCAAAATAAAGGGGCATAGGTGATCAAATTTACAAAATATGACTACCTTCTTAAACACAATTTTATCAAAAAGTGGAGAAGCCTCTTGATGATTTTCCCCTTTCATCATATTATGAAACTTGCTGCAGTCAAATTTCATGGCATATTAATAAACAAAATAACACATGTCAAGGTCATCATTCCATCATATCTTAAAAGGAGAACCAATAACACGAAAACATGGTTTATCCAGGACTCATGTAATCAGTTACAATAGCATAAGACTCACTAGGAGTAAGCAAAATTGAACACTGTCTTTGTCAAGAAGCCGCCTGAAGAAATCTTTTGTGTCAAACCTGTATGGCAGATAATACATGAAATATGTTTATGCTTTCTTCATTTCGTTCTTTTCTTTTTGGATGGGGGAAGGCTGTCTCCCAAAAAACAAAGCAAAGAACCAAAGAAATGAAAATAGAGAGAAAAAGGCCCTTCGTATCATGCAATAAAGGTCTTTACACTGCGCACAATTTTTGGCAAGAGGAATTTACCTGAGTATATTCTATCAAGCACACGAGGAACAGCACAGAAAATTGTTGGTTTTAATTCCCCAATGTCTTCAATCAATAGTTTGACATCCTGCAGCAGTTGAATGAATGGTAAATAAATTCATATCAAATCAAGGCTAAATTATAAATCAAAGTGATTACAAATATAATTACCCCACGCCAGAATCCTATTGAAGCACCATGCCATATAAAGAGTTCCTCAATGACTCTATCAAATATATGTGCAAGTGGAAGATATGAAAGGTATACATCCTTTTCATGTATCTGTAAATTAGGAAATAGAAAGGCAAAGAGCTAAATAGTCATTACCCGAAAATTGAAATATTATTCATGGATCATTTATATTAGATACTCTATACATGTAACGAAAACCCAAAGGAGCCAAATTTCAGGTTCACTCTGATTCATGTATTCATGGGTGAGATTAAGAAGCAGGAGAACTTACTCGTTCATTCACACTTTCTAATAGCTGCTTAACCCCAGCCAATAATGTAATAATGCTTTCATTGGAAATCATAACTCCCTTAGGGTCACCAGTGGTTCCACTAGTATACATTATTGTGCAAATGTCACTTCTCTTTTTAACAGGAAGATCAAAACTTTGACCATGACCCTGTGACAAAATTTTAAAAATGACAACCAAAAAGATATCAAAAGAAGCAAAGTAATATAATATTTCCAATAAGTTTCATTGCAGTGAGCTTATAGACAAAGTGGCTAAGATACGTGTCCTTAAATGTTTTGAATCAAGCAGTTGCACGATTTACATTTGAAGCAAAATATCCATGTTTAATTGTTTAGTCATCCAAAATAATCACATCCCCTATTGCTGCAACAGATTGACTAATGTTGATAGAGATCATGAATTAACAGTTGACAGAGAAACTAAAGGAGCACATTTAATTAATGCCAAACTTTGCAACCAGTAGCAGAAATATGATAATGAATAAGTCCAATGAATAACCCACCAGTTGTAAGAATTCTTCCCATGAATATATAGCCAACCCAAATTCTTCAACTTCTTGCTTTCGTTCTGGTGTAATCTTTCCAAAGCTCACAAGTGCTATGTGATAAAGACAGGTTATTGCTTTTTCCTTAAGCATACAAATTTTATGAATGCAAAGAAAGATTGAAACTTACTCTTGAGATACTTTGTTGTGTTTGGAAATGTCTTCAACAGCTGAAAAGCATTTTACAATGAATCATACAGATAAGTCAACATCTTCCTAGAACTCACTATGATCATTCTGATAATAAGCTGCAATCACATGATGAGCACAGATGCATACCTCAGAAATCTTCGTCTCTTCTGAAAATGCGATTGAAACTTCAGAATGGTTTATAATGAATTCTACAGCCCCAGCACCTAAGCAACATATATGAAAATGGCAAGCCCAAGATAATTTAATTTTGCAAAATAATTATAAAATATTAGGATGGCACCTTTTTCAGTTGAAAAACTAATAAACTTAAGTTGTCAGATAATCAATATATGTACAGCTCAATAAGGACCAAAAATTTAATTGTGATCAGTTTGATATAGCCATGATGAACAAATATGCAGAGGAGAGTAAATACCTAAGGTATCATATAAAGGAACACAATAAAGCCCATGAGCATTGCAGGCCTGCATTTTTTGAAGCATAAGTCAGAAACCATCAAGTCTGTGAATGATTGTTTATCAACATAAACAAACAATATATATTCTCACTCAAAAAAAGACAAACAATATATACTGGAAGGGAAGCTGCCTAGAATGCAGATATTGCACATAAGAAATAAAGTTTCATTCTATAAATGACTTATTCCTCATCATAAACTTAAAAAAAAACTAAAAAACACAAAAAAATAACGCAACAGTATCATTACGGTGAAAGCTAAAAAATGATAAATAAGCATGATAGATGCATATATCAACATATAAATTGAATTAAACCCTCCAAAGATCAGAGTAGTAGGAAAATATATTGAAGCTGGGAAATAAAACATAAAATGAAATAAATACACCTCCATGCTTATAATCCACTCTGGACAATTGGCGCCATAAATGCCACACTTTACTCCCTGCAAACCAGAAGTGTGAATATTCAAGTTAAACAAACAATTTGCCCTAAAAATACTCAAATAGAAGCTATGGTCAAGCAGGAAAATATTTTATATAACAAGGATGGTAGTACACAATGACAATTAGTGGCAAAACAACCTAGCTGACTTACTTCCCCATAGCCACAACTGCGGATGGAATTTCCAACTTTCATCACCAAGTCATACACTTCTCTATAGCTGAGCCAGTTGTACTTTCCAGGCTACAATTAATCGCTAAAAGTTAGCAGTGATGACACAATCAAAATAAAGTAATGAATTCAAATCTTGGAGAAACGATGGCCAAAAAAATCTTGCAGAGAGAAAGAAAGATAAATTACTTTCCCTTCCACTATTTCTCGTCGGCCAAGCATTGGATTCCCAGGGTTTTTCTCAACAGACAAACTGTCAAAGCAATTGATGTATAAATCAAAGTGGAAAATGCATACCAGTAAAAGAATTAAGGGTAAATGGGTAAAAATAACCAGTAAATTTTTGCAAATAAGCACCAGTCACAAGGATATTATCAAGAAGCTAGTTTGGACTAGGAAGTTTTAAAATTGGGCATTTTTATCCCTGCCATTAAAAATGTTAACATTAATTGTCAAAGTTGACTAACTTTTCCATTGAAGGTGTAAGGCAAAAATCAACATTTTTAATGGGTGAAAATACCCCATTTTAAAACTTTCAGATTCAAAATGACCCATCGATAACTTTAGCGTGAACCAGTGACCATTCGCAAAAACATGCAGATTATTTTTGCCCCAATAATTAAATAGCGTACAATGTAATAAAAAGGTGGACTGATGCATATCCATGACAATGTCCATAATCCACGAAAACCAAACCGTTTATCAATAAGAAAGTAAAAGCCTTTTCATGGCCAGGACAGATGTAGAGAACGAATCAAACAAGCATCAGAGAGTCGGTGTTCGCATAAAGAAATGAAATCAAAGGAAACACATTGAGCCTATGATCGCTAAAAAAAAAAAAACTAAAAACCTGCACTAAATCATTACCCCAACAACATTTTGGTCAAAGTAAATGAATAAATGAACATTTTGCGGGATAGTTTCAGTTGTATCAAATCAAAATGAGGAATGAAAACAAAATGCTGACTAAATTTGATAAGATAAATCCCTGATAAGCTCACCGGAAAACATCCCAACAAGTATCAAGACCAGGAGTAAGAGGCGGAAATCCATCATTGGCAAAGAGGCTGCGGTACACAGGACCCATCGATGGCCTCCCATCACTCGCTTCCTTTGCCTTCTCTACCTCAATTATGTATCTTTTCTGCGCCATACCGCCGTCTCTCAATGGAAGATATTCAAATCTCAATCTGATCGATCACTCTCCGCCAATGTTGATGTAAGAGAAAACTGTGCTAGAGAAAACGGAAATGCGATGAAAGAAATCCGAACAAACGAAACTGCACATGATGCCCAGAAAAAAAAGGTACAACATGGTATTCTTACTATAAATTGCAACTTTTTTAAAATAAAATTTAAATAACACTAAAAATCGATATTTATTACTTCATTGCACGGAAAGATCTTTGAACTCTTCTAAACAAGTGGCCTTACGAAGAGTTCGTTATACGTCAATATCGTATCATGTCAAAAAACAACAAATAGTGTGCGCGAAAATTTAAATGTTTGCTATTGATCATCAAGTGACATTCGCAAACTACCATAAGATGCATTCAACCTTATTTATTACCTAGCAAATACACCCGGGATGAAATGATGGGGAAGTGCTATGGAAGAATGTTGTGATGATTAGATTATTAATTAACTATTAATATTAACTAATTTTGACAATAACTTTTTTTTCAAAAAGAATGAGCTTTAATATATATTACAATATCTAATTTATTTTTAATTGCTTACTAAAATCTCACAACCTTAAAAAATATGATATATTTTTATCTAAGTTATTTTGTTTTAAAATATAATAACATGAAAAGAAATCTTTAATAAATAATTTTGATTTTAAAGTATTTAATGATATTAATGTTAATATAATTTTTCATTATCATATTTAATTTGATATTATACTTTATATATTTTAAGGATATTTTACTTCTTACTATTTATTAAAAGATTTTTATTTAAGGATATTTTAGTCATTCAACTATTTGCGTATTTTCTTTCCTCTCTGTTTTTTCTTATCCATCCAAACATTATGGGTAATAATACTTTCTCTCAACTTTTCTCTTATATCCATTTCCTCTTCTCCAATTTTATTTCCTCTTAACTTTCATCCCATCCAAGTAGAGTCTAAAGAGATTTTGGAGAGAGAACTAGTTTTCCAAACTTATCACTTGCCCTAATATTACCAGTGTGATTTTTAGGCGTGTTTATGCCAAGCACAGTAAAAAGATGCCCAACCCTGCGTAAAAATAATGGCAAAAAGATTGGGGCATTTTTGAGAATTGTCAAGCAGGGCGGACATTGGGCATGGCATGCCGCCATATCCATTTGGCCCTACTCAAGAATATGCGCGTGCATATATATTATTTTATTTAAAAATATAATATGTATTTTGTAATATCCTAAATTTTAGTGATGGGAAAGGAAGTCTAAACGAATGGTTGCATATCAGTAAAAGGTTCAAAAGGTAAAAAGAGATGAAAAGAAGTCCCAAGTTGTCATTTTGCCAATGAGGAAAACGTAAGGGCAAAATGGTCATTTTTGAAAATATAGGGACATAATGGTCATTTTTGGAAAAGTAAGGGGACAAAATGGTCATTTTTAGAAAAGACCAAGGGCATTTTGGTAATTAAGAAAAAGTCCAAGGGCATTTTGGTCAAAGCTTAACCAAAATGTCAAAAAAAAAAAATTTAACACACCATCGGATAAAGAAAAATTCACTGATCAGTAGGTGAGGCTCAGTTTAAGCTAAAATGACCCGTGTTTCTGTTGCGGAAATTTTTTTTATCATTTAATTTTTTGTTATTTAAATAAGTAGTAAGCCAAAAAATGATTATTTAAAATAACTAGAGGCCTCAAATGTCTAAGCTCAACTCAAGAAAAAATAACTTGAAAATTCTAGTATTTTATAAAATTGTTTTTAAGAGAAAGTGAGAAACAATTTCTCTGATCGAAGTCACACAAAATTCCATAAGTAAGAACATCAAGCTATGCCATCTTCAATCACCATGAACTTTAATCTTACCCTTTCTTGTGCTTGCACCTACATGGTTAGTTGGGGAGGATGAGATTTTGGGAAATCTTAATAGCAAAACTTTCTAACACACTTTGTAAAAATTGCATGACAACTTTAAATAAAAGTGAGTTCATGAAATGTGCAACATGTAACAATTAAATACATATGATCATAGTACACAAAAGCACATATTCACACTTTCAATCATCATAAATTTTCAATATAAGTCATGCATAATTTCATATACATTTTCAAAGCAACTTAGCTTAAGGTTAGAGGGTTTTGCTACCTTGGATTTTTAACTTGTTCTTGACTTTGATGCTCTCTTGATTAACCTTCCAAATGTGCTCTTGGGTATTTCAACTTCCTAAACATGATTCAAGAGCATATCCATCATTCTCATATCATCATCCATACAAGAAATCACAAAAACACACTAATATCGTCTCTTGCTTTTTCAAGACCATTACAACTTAACTTGTTCTTATGATTTCAAATGCTTCCCAAATTTTTTTTCTTACTTATACCCTACATAAATTTTCATTCTAAAGTCATTGGAAGCATCAAAATCATCAAAATCATACTCCTTTTTACTGTTCTGCAGCAGCACGAAAATTACTCTATAAATTGAAAAAAATGTGATTTTTCAACTTCTAGCTTCACATACATGCATAATCTCAATCCTAAACCATTTTCCCATAATTGGGAATCATAAAATCATCCATTTTCCTTCATTAACAGTGCCAAACAGTGCTTCATGAACAGTAACTTCATGCTCAAATTTCATACCACAACCAAACCAATAGATACATCAAAACACTCCTTAAATCACAAGGAGTAATTTGCAACCTTTGATTTCCTCTAAATCCCTCTCTTTATCAATTTTACCATCAATAACCGTAAATTTCAATCTTGAAAAAGAGAGGATAAATCAAGAAACTAATCCATGGAAAAGGTAGAGGAGGTTGCAAGGAGTAAGAAAAGGTATATGTTTGGTTGGTTTGGTGTCTTACCTTGTATTTTGTGAGCTCTCTTCTTCCTTGCCCAAGCTTGTTAATGGCATCTTCTCCTCTCATTTTGCAGCTAAGAATTTCGTTCAAATGGCCAATAAAGAGAAGAATATCTTGTCTTAACTTATCTCTTTACAATTAGATGTACGGCTAAGATTTTATCTTGTAAAATAAACTTGATCTAATGGTTACAATGTCACCAACACATATAACACCTTCTCCATTCTCATTGGTTGCCATAAAGGTGTCATAATTGAGGCTAAAAATCTGGTTGGGGGTTTGGTTACACTAACCAAACCGGTTACAATTCGGTTACTTCTACCGATTACACTTTTACTAGTAAACATAACTTTATTCCAATAAATCTTTCTCCACTTTTCTGGTGATGTTTTATTCCTCTTTTAATCTCCATAATTCATTTACTAATATGGCGAAATATTTATCCAAAAATACCCCTGAAATTCATCCAAAATTAATAGGGTAATTTTACCTGGTCAAAACCCCTGAAAAAACGTACTTCCGACAGGCAATTTATTTTTAGGGCATTAAAAATTACTACAATTTCTACTGATACTCTAACCCTTTACCTTTCCTCAATTTGCCCTCTGGATTATCTAAAATTAATTTTTGAATCAAATTATATTTCTGGGGTTTTTGGGACTTTTCCCCCCATTCTGGGAATTTGCCTTTATCGTATACTGGGCAATATTTTTATTAAATAATATAAAATTCACTTTATTTTTCTATGCCCTGAACTCAACTGATTGAGGTCTCTTGATACCTCAAATAATTATTTTCGGCCATTAGATCTTTAAAATTCTATAAATAAAAATCTAGGCCGATTTTTAACTCAGGTCAGGTTTGACTTTGGGTTTTCTAGCCCATCGGCATCATCTTTTTCCGTACTTTCTATCTGTGGGTTCTAACTCAGCTTTTAACTATTGGTTTGGCCCCTTTTTACTTAATGACCATATTGCCCTTGGTCTTTATACTTAATGACATTTATGTCCCTGGCTTACATTGTTAATAATTTCAAAGCCTTAACATTAAATTGACCAGGGTCTCTTTAGTCTACTGACATCTTCTCTTTCTTTACTTTTATTTCTGGGCCTTGTCTTATTACATAACTACCGGTTTGGCTTTTATTTCAAAGTACCGAAATAGAGGGATATCGCAAATGAAGTGTGAGGGAAGTTATGCATTTTATGTTCCATGGTGATTGAGCTCTATTTCTTCTATATTCTTGCTTGAATTTCCAGAGTATTTGATGCAATTTTGGCCCTTCATGACTCTTCTTGAGCTTAATTTGAGATTTAGAGCTATTGATCTTGATTAGTGATTGAGCTTTAATTATATTAGATTTTTTCTTGAATTTCCAGAGTCATAGAGTCAATTTTGGCCCATACATGACCTTTTTGTGCTTAAGTTCAGATTAGGAATTGTTGATTTGGATTAATGCAATTTTGGATTCATATGCCATGAATAATGATGCTATTATGCCTAAATTCCATCATGAGTAAATGATACTGCCAAAGTTTTATTATTTCAAAGCTCTGGATAATTTTGCCGCGACATAATCACAGTTCACCACGGCCAAAGTTTAATAGGCAGACAAAGAACTCTCAGGAGAGGTTCGCCGCGGCGAATATCGTGTATCAGCACCAGATTTTTACTCCAGATGGAAATTAACCCGACCCAGCTTCAGAGATCCGACCCATGATGGTTTCTATTGCTAAATTAGGTCATTTTCGAAAGGAGAAAGAGGAGGCTGAAGGAAGGAAGGCAGAAACACACTCATATTTTCTCTCATCTACACACTCTCCAAAACCTACCTTCACCCATGTCCTTCACCATCCATCCATTCATCATGCTTCACTCATCCATCCAGAGCCTATTTCCATCATCTATGAGTAGCTGAGCATATCCATCCTCTTGAAGATGGAGTGAGCCGGAGTTTGAAGTGCCGAAAGGGGAGTATTTGCTTTCATTCTGTGTTTGCATTATAGATTACTTAGGATCCGAGTTGGACTTTGTGATTTGTATGTAAATACTTGGTCTCGATCGAGCCAAACTTGGATTATTGTGTATTGAATTGTTTTGTGATTGACAAAGTGAAATGGAGTTCATTTTGCTTATTCAATGAAGTATTGTTGTTCTCTTCTATCATCCTAGTTGTGCTTGGTTTTAGAGTCAACATGCATGGAGTTGATTTTGTCACTTTACGATTTCCGTACACACACTAAGAATGCTTTAAGGATTTCATGGAATGGAATTCATTACATGTTATTCGTGACCTAACAAGTCATGTGGGGATTTAGAAGGAGATCTGTAACACCACTTATTTATCCCTCTTAACTTCATAACCTATCATTTTGATTTCTAAACCTTTCATAACCACATTAATCCATGTAATTAGACATTCTTAAAGCATATACTAGTTATCATAAGTCCATGATACATACCCAAGTCATATTACATTACAACTTCAACCATAATAACATAAAGATCATAATAAAGTCCACAACATTGCACATTAAACTTTGCTTCATGAATCAACAACTTTCTCCTTACCCTTGAGAGTGCTTCCACCTAAAAATGGTTAGTGGAAGAGGGTGAGATTTTTGGAAATCCCAGTAGCAAAACTTTCTAACACACATTATAAAATTGCATGACAACTTTCAATATAAGTGTGAATTCAAATTCATAAAAGTGCAACATGTAACAATGAAATGCATATGGTCATAGCATACAAAAGCACATATTCACACTTTCAATCATCACAAATTTCCAACACAAGTCATGCATAATTCATACACATTTTCAAAGCAATTAAGCTTAGGGTTAGAAGGTCTTGCTACCTTTAGCTCTTAATTTCTCCTTAACTTGGATGCTTTCTTGATCAATTGAGAAACCAATTCCTTTCACCAAACTCTTGCCTACATAATTCACAATATTATGGTCATTAAGCACAAGCCATTTCAAGGCAAGAATCAATGTAAAACTTCATTAAACTTCTTCTTGAACTCTCTTGCTTCCTTGTGAGTTCTAACTTGGATGCTTCCTACTTCCTTGGCTCACTTTACCCCTACACAATTTCTCATTTTAAAGCCAATGGAAGCATTAAAATCACCAAAAACTCACTCCTTCCTGCACTTTCCAGATTTGCACGAAAATTGCCAAAGATTGGAAAAATGGTTCTTTTCAACTTTTCTTGATATGTAACCTCATTTTTCTTGTTTCTAACCTTATTTCCATGGATTATATAGCCTAAATTCAACTCTTCTTCATTCAATAGAAATTTTGGCAGCATCTCCCCTTAGGGTTTGAGATTCCAAAATTTCATACAAACATCAAAACCAAGTAATATATACATCAATCTTCTCCTTATCATGTAAGGAGTGTTTTGCAACCAATTATTTCCTCTAAATTCCTCTCTTTCTCATTTTTCATCTCACGAACCCTAACTTTCCATACACCAAAAGTGAGCCAAAATCAAAAATCTAAACCGATAGAAAGGTAGAGGAAGTTGAGAGGAAGAGATTGATGTATAAGTTTGGGTATAAGCTCTCTTACCTTGGATTTTGGAAGCTTTTCTTCTTCTTCCTTGGAGAGCTATGGAGGACACCTTTCTCTCTCAATTTGCAGCTGTTGGGTCAAGCAAAATGGCTAGGAAGAGGCTGGAAAAAGCTGATCTTTAATTGCATTAATGTGGTGGCTTTTATCCAAGGGTTAGAAATCAATCTTACAAAGTAAGCTTGATCTAATGGCTCCAAAACTTTCCACCACACCTTACACTTCTTGGCTTCTCATTGGCTAGTCAAAAATATCATGATGAAGCTAGAAGAATCTGGTTATGGTTTAGCTACATTAACCAAACCGAATTCCATTCGGTTACTTCTACCGATTACACTTTTTACCGGTAAACGTAGCTCTATTCCGGTAAATCTTTTTCTACTTTTATGGAGATGTTTTCTTCCTCATTTAATCTCCATACTTCCTTCTTGAATATATTAAAATCATGATCCTCAAATTGTCCTTTAATCAAATCAAAATTAACAGGATTACTTTATCCTATCTAAAATTCCTGAAAACAAGCAATTTTAGAATAAATCATTTTTAGGGCCTTATAATTTTCTTCATTTTTCATTGATATTTTAGCCCTTCTCTTTTCCCCAAAATACCTTCTAGATGTCCCAAATTAATTTTTGCAATAAATTATATTTTTGGGGATTCTTCGGGCCTTTTCCTCATTTTTGGGAAAATCGCCTTAATCGTACTTTTGGCAATAATTTTGTAAAATACTATAAAATTCATTGAACTTTTCTAGACTTTGATTTTTGATCTTAGGGAACTCCTGATACCTTAAGTAAATATTTTCAATCATCAAATCTTTAAAATTCTATAATTTCTCATCCAGACCGAATTTCAACAATAGGTTGAATCTCTGGTAATCAGTGAGTTCTGCTCTATCTTTTGGGCATTTGTGAATTTTTCTGATTTTTGGTCAACTGTTTGACTTTTTGACTTTGACTTTAACTTTGTCAAATGACCAAAATGCCCATACATTTTCTCTTAATGACCAAAATGCCCTTTCACAGTCTAACTTTTCATAATTTCCCATTTTGCTCTTAACCTTTTGGCCCTTGATCTTTTGGTTTCTGATTCTTGAGGTAATTTCCCAGAGGTCACCCATCATGAAATTTCCCTAGGGTGAGCACGCTTAACTTTACTATTCCTACCGGCTTTCATCCACCAGGCCAAATCTGATTCTGCGACTTCCGGCCCACAACAATCAACTTTTTCTGTACTTTCTATCCGTGGGTTTTAACGTGACTTTTGACTACAATTTGGCCTCTTTTATCCAATGACCATATTGCCCTTGGTCTTTTATACTTAATGACATTTATGTCCATGGCTTCCATTCTTAGAAATCTCAAAGCCTTAGAACTAATTTGACCAGGGTCTTTTAGTCCACCTACATCTCTTCTTTTTGTACTTTTATTTCTGGGCCTTGTCTTATCTTATAACTATCGATTTGGCCTCTATGTCGGCTTACAGAAAAGGTGGATATTACAAGATCATTGTATGACGCTCCAGACCCATACGAATTGTTAGGGTTTGTGATTTCGAAAACTTAGTGTGAAAGTCGATACTCTACCTAATGTTTTATGAACTATGATGGCCTAGTTCATTTTCAGGAGGAACCCACCATAACAATCCCTTTTTAATCCAAATCTGCCTTACTTTTCTTTGCCGCCTAAAAATACCAAAAATAAGTTTTGAATTTTGTAGTTGCATTAGGAATATAGCTTATCTTGGATTGAGAAACCATTTGCATTTGCATCACGAACATAATCACAAGCTAAGGACTATTGGTATGTAATCCGCTTCCAGTGAGAACGACCCTAGGGTTGTCACTATACAATCTTTGGAAATCAAAATTAATATTCTCGATCCATTTTCAAGGCTAACTGACGATCTAAGTTTACATTTTGTGGCATAGTCGGATCACAGAGAGACAGAAAAATTGGAATGAAAGGATGAAACTGAACATGAGTTTAAGAAAGAAGACTGGCAGGAAAATGAAGAGTCGCGATTTTCACTGTGGAGCACAGGTAATTTGGTCGTGACGAACAGGTAATTTGGTTGCAGCGAACAGCTTCAGATGATGAAAGGTCATAGGGTTGGCCGTGGCTAAAAATTTACTTAGTTGCGGCGAACACTTCCCGAGAGGAAAAGCACTGGCAGCACGAAAGTTTGGCTAAGGCGAACATTATACTTCACCGCAAAGAAACATTGCAGAGAGTAAACACAAAGAGAATGAAGCACATAAACACAGTATTAAACACCAGAACCTAATCCTAGAACTTCAACCAAACAACAAACACAATTCTCAAGCATAACTGTAATATCTATCCTTTTCTGCAAATTAAAATAGAGGCCAGACCGATAGTTATGAGATGAATTAAAGCCCAGAGATAGAAAGTAAGGAAAAAGAGGATGCCAATGGGCTGGAAAACACAAAGTCAGACCTAGCCTAGCGGGAGAAATTTTATAAGAAATTCGTAGTTAAGCGTGCTTACCCTGGAGTAGTGTAAGGATGGGTGACCTTCTGGGAAGGACCCCAATGTCATTACACAAAAAGATTAAGGGCATAAAAATCAAGGGCAATCGTGGAATTTTTAAAAGTTAGAAAAAGTAAGGGCAATTTGGTAAATAAAGGAAAGTGTGAGGGCATTTTGGTCATTTGTCAAAGTCAAAGTCAAAAAGTCAACCGTTGACCAAAAAGTTCACAGATGCTCAATAGATACAGCAGAACTCATTGATCACTACTATGGGTCCTGAACCTGTGAGTTACAACTTAGATTTCTGTCTACCAAATTTTGAAGGACAAAAAGCGGAAAATACTTATTTAAGGTAGCAGGAGACCCCATCAGTTGAGTTCAGATGATAGAAAAATAAAGTGAATTTTGAAGTATTTTACAAAATTATTACCCTGTATACGATAAAGGCGAATTCACATATTGAAAGGAAAAAGACCCAAAAACCCTGAAAATATAATTTTCTTTAAAAATTATTTTCAGACAATCTGGAGGGTAATTTGGGAAAAGAAAAAGTTCTAGAGTACCAGCGAGAAGTATAGTAATTTATAATGCCCTAAAAATATTTTGCTCTCTGATAGCACATTTTCAGTGGTTTTTGATAGGGTAAAACAGCCTTGTTAATTTTGGACGAGTTTCAAGGGTATTTCTAGGATAAGAATTCTCTATATCAATGAGAAAAATATGGAGATTAAAAGAGGAAGAAAACATCTCCAGAAAAATAGAGAAAGATTAACCGAAATAAAGTTACTTTTACCGGTAAAAGTTGTAACCGGATGAAGTAACAGAATGACAATCAGTTTGGTTAGTGTAACCAAGTTTTTAACCAGCCTCAATTATAGCTCATTATGACTACATTTTGCCAACCAATTAGAAGCAAGCAAGTGGTGGAAAGGTGGATGAATATGGACCCTTAGATTAAACTTACAAGTTAAGTATTAATCTCAACTCTTGTCAAGGGAATTAATTAAAAAGACAAATTCCTCCTCCTCCTCCTTCATTTGTGGCTACAAAAATGAGAGGAGAAGACTCCATTCTTGCATGGAGAAGGAGAGAGAAGCTTCAAAAAAACTCAAGGTAAGAAGCTAAACCAACGAAACCTATACCATTTCTTAATCCTTGCAACCTGTAACACTCCTTATTTTCCCCTATAAGATTCATATCAGATCACTATTGAACCACTTTAAGGCCTTGGATAACTGAAATTGACCAAAGAATTGAACTTCAAAATTGTTCAAAAACGTGTTACTCTTCATTTGGTTAATTTCCAGATTTCTGACCCAACTTTGAAAAATCATAACTAATTCTAGAAAAGTCTAAATTGAGTGGTTCAAATTTGTATTTGAAGCTTATTAAGTGGTATACAGGGAAAAAATACTCACTGATTCCAAAACTTGCCCAATTGATACATTTTAATCCGTAAATATACACTGTTCATTTGGAATTTTCCAGTTTTCCAGATTTATCACTCAACTTTGGGAAATCATAACTCTTTATCTACACATCCAAATTTAGATACTTTGGCTCATTTTAAAGCTTTGGGCATGTAGTATTTAACTGGAAAGTTTCAAGTTATTTGGACTTTATTTGCCATTTTTCATCGCTATTCCAAAAATAGGGCAAATTTGGGGTTTTGAAACCCTTTGCATGAAAACTTGACATTTCTTTAAAAATTTACCAAAACCTCTTTGGCTAATCCACATCTTTTTCCATGCATGGTTAACTTGCTTAGTTACTAAGTAGAGGTTTATGGTTAAATAACTTCAACATTGTCCAAAATAAAGTTCAACCATGATATGCAAAATTCTACAAGCAAGAACATCATCTTCAATCACCAATAACTTTACTCTTCCCCTTGCTTGAGCTTGCACCTACATGGTTTTGTTGGGGGATAATGAGATTTATGGAAATCTCAATAGCAAAACATTCTAACACACTTTATAAAATTGCATCACGACTTTCATTTTAAGTGTGAATTCATAAAAATGCAACATGTAAAAATTAAATGCATATGGCCAGAGCATAAAAAGCAAATATTCACACTTCCATCAACATAATTTCAATACAAGTCATGCATAATTCACAACATATTTCCAAAGAAACTTAGATTAAAGATAGAAGGTTTTGATACCTTGTCTCTTTAGCTTTTCTTGAGATTTAAAGCTCTCCTATGGATTTCCCCAACAAGTTTTTTGATGTTTTAACTTCCTAAATATCATAAAAGAATATAATCATCAAGCTCAAGCCATCAACTTTGCAAGAAAAATCATAAAACGCAATATAACTCTTAATGCTCTTTTAAGCACCCTTAAACTTTTAAACTTGCTCTTATGATTTCTAATGCTTCCCAAATTCATTTCTCACTTTTACCCTACATAAATTTTCCTTCTAAATCCATTGAAAGCATCAAAATCATCAAAATCATACTCCTTTTTACTGTCTGCAGCAGCACGAAAATTACTCTATAAATTGGAAAAATGTGATTTTTCAACTCCTAGCTTCACATACATGCATAATCTCAATGCTAAACCATTTTCCCAAACTTGAGCACCATAAAATCATCCATTTTCTTTCATGAACAGTGCCAAACAGTGCTGCGTGGACAGTAACTTCATGCTTAAATGTCATGCCACAACCAAACCAATATATACATCAAATTACTCCTTAACACACAAGGAGTGATTTGCAACCTTTTGTTTCCTATAAACCTCTCTCTCACTTTTACCATCAAGAACCCTAACTTTCAATCTTGAAAAAGAGAGGATAAATCAAGAAACTAATCCATGGAAAAGGTAGAGGAGGTTGCAAGGATTAAGAAAAGGTATAGGTTTGGTTGGTTTAGCTTCTTACCTTGTGATTTATGAAGCTTTTCTTCTTATTCATGGCTGTCCAAAGTGGCGTCCTTTTGCTCCCTTTTCCAGCTGAAGAAGATGGTGGAGAATGAAGAAGAATGAGGAAGAAAAGCCAATTTAATTACATGTGTAAAGAGATGAATGGCTATGATTGAATCTTGGAATTTAAGCTTGATCTAATGGTTCATAATCCACCACCTTACCACCAGATTTTTAAGCCCAAAATCTGATCACATGGGCTGTCAAAATTAGCTGGAACTAAAGGCTAAAAATCTGGTTACACTAACTAGACCAACTTCCTTTTGGTTACTCCAACCGATTACACTTTTTACCGGTAAACATAATTTTATTTCCGTAAATCTTTCTCCACTTTTCTGGAGATGTTTTATTCCTCTTTCAATCTCCATAATTCATTTACTAATATGGCAAAACATTTATCCAAAAATACCCCTGAAATTCGTCCAAAATTAACAGGGTAATTTTCTCCTGTCAAAATCCCTGAAAAACGTACTTCCACAGGCAATTTAATTTTAGGGAATTAAAAGTTACTATAATTTTCACCGATGCCATATCCCTTTTCCTTTCCCCAAATTCCCTTTTGTAATGCTTGTAATTAGTTTTTAAAGAAAATCCCATTTTCAGGATTTTCGGGTCCTTTTTCCTCCATTCTAGGAAATCGCCTTTTATCGTCTACTGGACAATAATTTTATAAATTATTAGAAAATTTACTTTATTGTTTTATGCCCTGAACTCAACTGATTGAGGTTTCCTGATATCTTAAATAATTATTTTCAGCCGATTTACCTTCAAAATTCTATAAACAAAGATCTAGGTCGAATTTTGACATTCTGTCAAATCTCAGTTAATGAGTGAGTTCTGCTATATCTTTTGGGCATCTATGAATTTTTTTGATATTTTGGTCAACAGTTGACTGGCCCTTACACTTTCTCTTATTTACCAAATTACCCCTGCTTTTACTAATCTTTCAAAATTCCAAGAATGCCCTTGACTTTTATACCCTTAATTTTTGTGTGTAATGACATTTGGGTCCTTCCCAGAAGGTCACACATCCTTACACTACTCTAGGGTGAGCACGCTTAATTGTGGAGTTCTTATAAAATTTCACCTGCTAGGCCAGGTCTAATATTGGGTTTTCCAGCACATCGGCATCATCTTTTTCCGTGCTTTCTATCTGTGTGTTCTAACTCAGCTTTTGACTATCAGTTTGGCCTTTTATTCTAATTAGCATTTTGCCCTTAGTCTTTATCATTATTGACATTTATGTCCCTGGCTTATATTCTTAGTAATTTCAAAGCCTTATGACTAAATTAACCGGGGTCTCTTTAGTCCATTAACACCTTCTCTTTCTGTACTTTTATTTCTGGGGCTTAATTTATCTCATAACTATCAATTTGGCCTTTATTTTGGTTACGGAAGTTTGGGATATTACACAACGTCCTCTACCTTTTCCATGGATTAGTTTCTTGATTAAACCTCTCTTTTTCAAGATTGAAAGTTAGGGTTCTTGATGGTAAAAGTGAGAAAGAGATGGATTTAGAGGAAACCAAATGTTGCAAAACACTCCTTGAGTGTTAAGGAGTCTTTTGATATATATATATATATTTGCTTGGTTTGGTTGTTGTATGAATTTTTGGAAGCTCAAAGATTAAGGGGAGATACTATCCAATTTCCTATTTGGTGAAGAAGTGTTGTGTTCAAGCTAAATAATACATGAAAGTGGTTTGGGATCAAGAATAAGTCCCTTTATATCATGAAAGCTTGAAAAATCATTTTATTCCTCTTATGTATGATTTTCGTCAAAGTTTTGTAACAGTGGGGAAGGAGTTGGATTTTGATGATTTTTATGCTTCCAATGGTTTTAGAAGAAAAAAGTGTGTAGCGTATAAGTGAGAAACGGATTTGGGAAGCATTAGAAATCATAAAATCAAGTTTGGAAGTTGTAAGGATCTTGAAAAAACAAGAGAGGATTTTAATGCGCTTTTGTGATTTCTTGCATAGTTAATGATTTGAGAATGATGGTTGTGTTCTTGAATCATGTTTAGGAAGTTGAGAACTCAAGGAGCGCATTTGGAAGGTTAGTCAAGAGAATTCCAAGTGAAAAGGAAAGCTAAGACAAAGAGCTAGCAAAACTACTAACTCTACTTAAATCCTTTTATGAATTTGATTGTGAATGGTGCACGATTTATGATGATTGAACTTAACTCTGTGTGTATGATATGTGACCTTGTATGCTATGGCCATATGTGTAATACACTTTAACTAACCCCTTTAGCTTCACTTTATATCAATATGGAACCACTCTTGGATGGGCCTTAAATAGTTTAAAAAGCCAAACAAAATCAAATATGAAAATTTAATTTTTAAAAGTAATTCACAAATTTTGGCCCAACTTTGAAAATTCATAACTAATTCTAGAAAAATCGAAATTCAGTGGTTCCAATTTCTGTTTGGAACTTATAAGTTTCTCTGTGGGGGAAACACTCATTGGGTCATTAACTTACCAAATTGATATAGTGTATTGTGCAAAGATTCACTGTTCATTTGGTAATTTTTCGATTTTCTCATGTTTTTCCATGATTTTCTTCAAACTTTGGAACATCACAAATTTTCGTATAAAACTCCAAATCTAGTGTTCTTTGGCTCATTTTAAAGCTTGTTATATGAACTATTTTTCTGGAAAATTTCAGCTTAATTGGAGTTTATTTGCCCTATATCACGTCATGCCAAATTTCATGATTTGATCAACTTTCTAACTACTTTTTATTCAAACTTACCATTTCATATTCTCATACTTAGGCATGCCCACTTTTAAGCTTCATTTGATCATGGTTATTCATGCATTTGATAATAACCAAAGCATGCTTACACTACTCCTTAGCTATTATACATGTAGGAGTTTAAATTACATAACTACATAACATCTTGAAATAAAAGTTCTAACTACTTAACATAATTTGAAACATAGCGAAACATGTCCACATCTTGCTTCATGCATCATTCACTTTTTCCTTTCCTTTGAATGAGCTTTCACCTAGAAGTTGTTAGTGGGAAAGAATGAGATTTCAAAGAAATGCCAATAGCAAAACTTTCTAACAAGTTTCATAAAATGCATGACATGGTTTATAAATGAGTGTGAATGCATAATGAAATGAATGTGCAACATGAGACATGTATATGCATATGGCCATATCACATCAAGCACATATTCACACTTTCATTCTCGTAAAATAAGTCATGCACAATTTCAAAACAAATTTCACAACAATTAATTTAAGTAAGATGTGATAACCTTTCCCTTAATTAGATGCTTTCTTGATCACTTGAGAAATTAATTCCTTGCACCAAACTCGTACCTACATAATGCACAACATTATGGCCATTAAACATAAGCCATTACCAAGGCAAGAGTCAATTTAAAACTCCATTAAGCTTCCGTTTGAATTTCATAAGCCCTAGAGCACTTTAACTTGTCTTAATGTTTTCTAATGCTTCCCAAAGTTTGTGCTCACTTTTAACCTACACAAAATCTCATTTTAAAGCCATTAGAAGCATTAAAATCATCAAAACAGCACTCCTTCATCCACATTCCAGATCTGGACGAAAATTTCCAAAAGGAGAGAAAATGATTTTTTTCAAACTTTCAACTTATATAATCACAAATTCTTGATTCCACACTAGTTTCCATGTGTTATTTAGCTCAAATACAACTCCCCCATATCAAACGGAAATTTTGGCAGCATCTCCCCTTAGGGTTTCTCATCCCAAAATTTAAAAAATCAACAAACAACCATCAAACAATCACAAGTTATACACCAATTTACTCCTTACAACACAAGGAGTGTTTTGCACCTAACTATTGGCTTCAAATCCCTCTCTTTCTCACTTTCACTCTCAAGATCACTAATCTTAAATCAAAATTCTAATCCATGGAAGTGGTAGAGGGTCATAAGGATTAAGAATATATATGGCTTTAGGTGCTTAAGGTTTTTAAGTTTGATTTTCTTCAAGATGTTCTCTCTTTTCTTCTGGGATTATGTCGGCCAAATGGAGAGGCATGGAAGGGAATTATATTTATTTATTCCTTTGTAAAGAAATGGAAGGCTAGGATTAAGTTTTGATTTATTAAGATAGATCTAAGGGCTTATGTTTTGCCATCACCTTATACATTTGCTAATCCCTCATTGGCTAATTAAAAATGACTATTAATGGGTGTAACTAAGGGCTGGGGACTTAGTTACGCTAACCAAACTGAATCCCTTTCGGTTACCTCTACCGATTACACTTTTACCGGTAAACATAACTTTATTCCAATAAATTTTTCTCTGCTTTTCTAGAGATGTTTTCTTCCTATTTTAATCTCCATATTATCCTCACAATTATGGAAAAATAATTATCCAAAAAATACCCTTGGATCTCATCAAAAATTAATATGGCTATTTTATCATGTCCAAAACCCCTAAAAACGTGCAATCGGAAGGCAAAATATTTTTAGAGACTTAAAAATTACTACATTTTCCATTGATACTCTAGCCCTTTTTCTTTCCAAAATTACCCTTTATATTGTCAAAAATTAATTTTTGAATAAAATTATATTTCCAGAGATTGCGGGTCTTTTTCCTTCTGTTAGGAGAAATCGCCTTTATCGGATACTGGGCAATAATTTTATAAAATACTATAAAATTCACTTAATTTTTCTATACTCTAGTCTCTAATCTTTGAGAACTCCTGATACCTTAAATAATTATTTTTCCCTTTTCTGCCTTCAAAATTCTATAGACAAAAATTTGGTCTGAATCTGGAAATTCTGTGAATCATGGTTGTAACCAATGAGTCATGCTCTGTCTATTGGGTATCTATAAATTTTTGGTCAACTGTTGAATTTGACTTTGACTTTGTCAAATGATCAAAATTCCCTTCCATTTTCTCTTATTTACCATTTTGCCCTTACTTTTACTAATCTTTCATAATTCCCATTTTACCCTTACTTTTTACACTTAAAGACCTTTATGTCCTTAATCTTTTTGTCAAATGACATATGGGTCATTCCCAGAAGGTCACCCATCCTTACATTACTCCAGGACGAGCACGCTTAACTTTAGAGTTCCTATAAAATTCCATCCACTAGGCCAGTTCTAACTTTGCGTCTTTCAGCCCATAAGCTTTCTCTCTTTATACACTATCTATCTCTGGGTTCTAATTCATTCCATAACTACCAGATTATCATTTATTTCAGTTAGCAATAAAATCATGGATATTACAATAATAATAATAATGTGTAATTTGAGCATGTCACATGTACTTTGATCATACACACATTTTGAAAGTTTGTTTTGCACATTCACAAGTTTTTTTTAGTTAGTTTTGTTATTGAGATTTCCCAAAATCTCACTCTCCCCCCAACTAACCTTTTTAGGTGAAAGCTCAAGCAGGGGTAGGAGGCAAGTTGAATGATGATTGAAGATAGCATTATGATATGTTTTAGCTTGTCAAGTTATGTAATAATGTTGAATTCATGTTAATGTGTTGGTATGTTTAATGTAAAGCTAAACCCCTACATGATGAAGTAGTAAAGTTATGGGGATGCATGCATAAGCATAAACAAATGAGCTAGAAAGGTTAAGCATGCATTAGTAAGGTAAAAAGAGGTTTACAATATTTTTAGAAAAAGAAAGTTTTAAGGAAAGAGGGTTCCAAGACCCTTAAAACTGTCTTAATCTTTGAGCAATGAGGAAAATAACAAATAAAGTCCTATATGATGAAGTAGTAAAGTTATGGGAATGCATGCATAAGCATAAACAAATGAGCTAGAAAGGTTAAGCATGCATTAGTAAGGTAAAAAGAGGTTTATAATATTTTTAGAAAAAGAAAGTTTTAAGGAAAGAGGGTTTGAAGACCCTTAAAACTGTCCAAATCTTTGAGCAATGAGAGAAAATAACAAATAAAGTCCAAATGAAGTGAAACTTTATAGTTACATACTACACATTCCAATATTTAATAAGAGCTAAAGTTTGCTAAATTTGGATGTGTATATAAAAAGTTATGATTTTCCAAAGTTAAGAGAAAAATCTGAAAAACTGAAAATTTACCGAATGAACAGTGATTTTCATGGAATTAACTGTATCAATTGGGCAAGTTATGGAACCAGTGAATATTTTTTTCCCTGTAAATAACTTAATGAGCTTCAATTACGAATTGGAACCACTCAATAGCTTCAATTACGAATTGGAACCACTCAATGTCAATTTTTCTAGAATTAGTTATGATTTTTCAAAGTTAGGCTCGAATCTGGAAAATTGACCAAATGAATAGTAACTCGTTTTGAAATTTTCAATTTCACTTCTTTGGTCAATTTAGGTTATCTAAGGCTCTAGAGTGGTTCAATAATGGAATAATATGAAGCCTATAGGGGAAATTGAGGAGTGTTACAATAACAAACAAGTCTCTTCAATTATCAAACTCATGAAGCAAGGCTACACATGAAATATAGGGCTTTATTGAATGGAAAAAATCCTAGAAAGAAATGCACCTATTCTAAATCCTACTAGAGAGTTACGTACCCCACACTTAGATCATTCACAAGACACAATCATCATTATCAACAATAGTATATGATTAAATGAGGGAAAGGAATAACCTGAGAATCATGGTGGCTTATGAGTCTCTTCGGAGTCCCCATGCTTATCCTTAGTATTTCCAGATGTTGCATGCACGGGTGCCACTGGCTTCATTGAAGTCATGTGTGATGTTCCTACAAAAATCAACAGAAATTCCTCTCTCGGAGCTGTCATCACTGTTGATGCAAAGTGGGGAATTCATGCACTTATCATTGAATTTAACAAGATGTGTATGTGGTGTGGAAAGCATACTATCAACCGATAAAAGGTGAGTGCATGTCTGAGGTATTTTGCAAGAACATACGGATTAATCAGGAGGTTCAAAAGGGAACAACAAATCATTTTTAGAATGTGATGCAAATGGTAAAAAGTTTGAACATGTAAGTTCATTTTCAAAATCCATATCAGCACATGCATCATCAATGGCCATGTCAATAGCATTAATAACCAAAAGAGAATAATCCTCATAAGGTTGTTTCATAGATTCATATATGTTAAAATGGATCTTATTTTCTCCAACTTCCATTGATATGCTCCCTTCTTTCATGCTAATAATGGTATTAGTAGTCCTTAAGAAGGGTTTGCCCAAGATTAAGGTAGACTCTCGAATGGACTCATTAGACATGTCAAGCACATAGAAGTCAACTAGAAAAACTAAGTCCTTTACCTTCACCAAAAAATCCTCTATCACTCCCTCAGGATGCCTAATTGTCCTATCAGCTAGTTGGAGCGCTACAGATGTCGGTTTTAGGTTTTTCATTCCCAAAGCTTCATAAATAGACTTAGGCATCACATTGATAGCCCCTATATCTAACAATGCCCCCTATGGTGACGTTGCCTATAGTGCAAGGGATGATAAAAGATCCAGGGTCTTGACATTTGACTGGAATTTGGGGCTTAAAGAGGGCTGATACATTTAAGCTCACTTAGACTCTCTCATTTGGCCTAAACTTTCTCTTGTTAGTGCACAGATCCTTAAGGTACTTAACATATATAAGAACTCTCTTAACTAAGTCAAGCAATGGAATATTTACCTCTACCTTACTGAATAAATCAAAAACTTCCTTCTCATGCTTCGTTTCAGCAATTTTCTTACTAATCAAATAATAATTGGGAAAAGGGAGTTCTTCGATATTTACCTCCTTACCTTTGGCTGAGGTTGGTTCACGCTTACTTCCTTTAGCGTTCTCACTTGAGTGCTCAGTTCCTTGATTCTTGCATGTGGGAGGATGATCTTTCTCTTTAAGTAGTACTGCCTTCTCCTTAGCACTCTCACTATCCTTTCTTCTGATTAGGAGTGTAATTACTTCATCTTCTGCATCTTTTTCTTCTTTCTCCTCTACTTACTCCTTGTTGAATCCAACTTGTTTCCCACTTCTCAAGTTAATGGCATTTAAGCCCTTGGGAATAATGATAGTGTTAGAAGGGATGGAGTCATTACTCTTTGCTTGTTGTTGACTCAAATTGTTGGAAAGCTGACTTACGAAGGAGTTTAAGTTTTTAGCTTCCCACTGCTCCATTCTCTTCTCCAAGGAGGCATATCTTGCATCATTCTTTGAGAAGTCTTTCTGAATTAGTGAGGCAATTGAGTTGAACTGGTTGGCGGTGGAAGCTTTCTCTTTCTTGAGCAACATCATCATATTTTGCAAAAGTTGGTTAGTGTCCTCTTTTTTTGGCACGCTCAAGGCTTGTAGGTTAGGTGGTATATTGGAATCGAATGGTCCAGCTCCTCCACCTCTCTGGAATCTATTTGTCCTAACAGCTTCTTCACCCCTCCAACTGAATTTAGGGTTCGCCTTCCACCCTTCATTGTTAGTATTTAAGTAGGGATCCCATTTATGATTCGGTTTCCCTTGGTATATGGCTCAAACTTCCTCATATCGACTGGGACAAACACTCGAAATGTGCATAAGAAATCCACAAGTTTTACAACTTGGTGTAGCTAGTTCTATAGATGGTTGTGATCTGCTCACATTTAGATTTTTCAACTCAGCAGTAATGAGAGATAGTGAGATATCACCTTACTCTCCAATGAATCAACTTTTGACTCTAGGGTATCCATTCTTTTGTTTTGCGTGCTTGAGGCTCCAAGCTCATGGACTGCCCTAGTGTCTCTCATACATATTGTTGGTGATTTAAAGCCATCTTCTTGATAAATTCCCATGCTTCTTAAGCGGTTAAGTCAATGAGTGAACCTCCCGTGGCTGCATCTAACATTCCTTTCTCTTGTCTCTTCAACCCGTCATAGAAGTATTGCACAACCTGCTTGTCTGGAATTTGATGATGAGCGCATCAAGAAAGAATATCTTGAAATCTATTCCAATAGTCATGTAGTGACTCATCAAATTCTTGGCATGCTGAATAGATTTCCTTCCTCATTGATGAAGTTCTAGAGGTCGGAAAGTATTTTTCCAAGAAGGCCTTTCTCAAGTTCCCCCAACTTTGGTAAGCATTGGCCACATATCTTGGGAGGCTCATGAACCATTCACTTGCTTTTCCTTCTAATGAAAGATGAAATACCTTCCACAACACTTGATTAAGCGAAGCTCCCACCGGTTTCAAACTTTGGAATATCATCGGCAATGATTGCAAGTGGATATAGGGTGTGACACCTCTTATTTATCTCTCTTAGCTTCTAATATGATAAGTTGGAACCAATTAATGGCCTCAAACATCTTCCATTGTGAAAAGGGAACAAAATGAAAACTTTCATTTTTAAGTCACTATTCACAATTTTTCAGGCCAATTTTGAAAATTTATAACTAATTCTAGAAAAATTGAAATCAAGTGGTTCCAACTTCTATTTGAAGCTTACCAATTTCTTTATGAGGAAAACATACTAATTTGAACAGTCACTGGTCCAACTAGTACATATCAATTCGTGAAAATGTACTGTTCATATGGTAATTTTTCATTTTCCCAGGATTTTCTGTGATTTTTCATCAACTTTGGATAGTCATAACTTTCTGTACAAAATTCCCATTCCAGTGATATTTGACTCATTTTAAACCTTACAACGTGAACTATTTTTCCATAAAATTTCAACTCATTTGGAGTTTATTTATCCTATTTTCCAACAGGTCAAAGTAGGGCAAATGACCAACTTTACTTCCAACACTTAGCCAAAATTTTACCTTTCTTAACTAAATAACCTATCATTTTGATTTCTAAACCTTTCATAATCTCATTAATCCATGTAATTAGACATTCTGAAAGCATTTACTAGTTATCATAGGTCCATGATACATACCCAAGTTATATTTGTTGGAACCTTGTTTTGATGATAACAAAATTATGATAAAAGATTGCAAAAATAATTTCAGAATCCAAGTTTGAACATGTTGATTCAATACTTCATGAAGTCACTCGAGTGTTGTGTTAAAGTGTTAACAGTACTCGAGCATTGGAACTCAATACTCGAGCACTGCACCTTTTGATCTTAAGAAAATTCAGTACTCTAAGGCAACACTTCAAGTATTGACATAAAGTGTTGTCAATACTCGAGTACTATGTTGTTGCACTCGAGTACTGCTCTTTGGAAATGAGTTTTTAATCAATACTCTGAGTGAACACT
>JANTPZ010153332.1:4621-20430 GCA_025593235.1 Vachellia pachyceras | reverse complement strand
AGAAGCGGGACGCTGCGCACCCCTACGACACGTGTTTTGGGGGAGAGGGTAATGGTCCCGTGACAAGTGGTATCAGAGCCAGCCCTGAACCTTTCGACGCCGCACGCCGCACGCCCGCTGCACGCCCCTGTCGGCGGGGAGAGAGTAATGGGGAGAGGGTAACGGTGTGGTGGTCGTCCGCGACGAGGTCGCTCGCGGATTGACTGTGGGAGAATGTCACAAGTCCCACATCGGCGAGGTTTGGGAGGGTGCTGGGCTATAAGAAGCGGGACGCTGCGCACCCCTACGACACGTGTTTTGGGGGAGAGGGTAATGGTCCCGTGACACAAAGCAACCTCTTGTAAAACTCATCTTTAGATGTAAATAAAGTGTTGATTTGAAAGAACCGAAATAACTTTTGGTCAAGAAAGCATTTTAAAATTGATTTTAAATTCTTAAAACAATCAAGTAATAAATTTAAACAGATTAAAATTAACCTGGGACAGAAAAAGTGCCTTGAAAATAGTGAATTCCAGAAAGGTGATTCAAAATTAATATCCCAAAAGGATGATAGTTCCTCACATATCTTTATCAAAGTTTAAAGGAAATGTCATCAATGCCCATGAAACAGTAATGGTCACATCAGACAATTAATGTTTTGGCGGGAAAGCAATGACTGAGAGAGAGAAATTCGAACTACGTGAGGCATTTCTACACCGAACCTAGTAAGTACGGTTTGGAAAGTTTACCTTCTATACCAAACGTGCAAGCTTCGGTTTAGAAAGGACAGCCCACAATGCATTCAGATGAGGCACTGGGCGCATTCGAATGGGGAGCGGGTACCTTCTACACCGCACATGGGCATACGGTTTAGAAAGCATACAAATTCTCATTCGATTGAGGCATAATACTAATCCGATTGAGGTGCGGTTTAAGAGTTATACAGAGGCTCATTCGAATGATAGATAGGTTTCATTTAAATGGGAAGCCTCAAATCTTTTTAAAACCGAACATATTAGAAACGGTTTAGAAAGTGATCTTTCTAGACCGATGTTAGCAAATACGGTGTAGACAGTGAAAATGATGCACTCATTCAGATGAGACCTATCTCTCATTCGGATTAAGATGTCCAAATTTGTACGTTGACGAAGATGAGTGACACAATCGAATGAGTTATAGACCTGATTTAAATAATACTTTCTAAACCGTTGTTTTCATATAAGATGAGTGAGATGAAGATGTGCTCTAGCCCTCATTTGAATGGGGGAGACGAAGATGAGTGAATGTGACTCAATCGTATGAGTGATGGACCTATTCGAATAAGACTTTCTACGCCGCTGTTTAGAAAATATGGTTTGGAAAGTGAAGATGCTTCAATCATTCGAATGAGATATTGTCCTCATTTGATTGTAGGTGTCCAAATTTGTACCTCGACTAAGATGAGACAGAGTGACTCAATGGAATGAGTTCAAGGCCTCATTCAAATAAAACTTTCTAAACCGTTGTTTTCAAATACGGTCTAGAAGGTTAATGGAATTAATCATACATTCGGATGAGTCAAAGTACTCATTCGAATGAATAAGTAGAAAGAGACTTTTTAAACCGTAGTTCTATATAAACGGTTTAGAAAGTTATCGTTCTAAACAGTACCTCTCTTTACGTTGTAGAAAGTAATCTTGACTTCAGGCATTCAGGATGGGGTAAGCATTCGAATTATCCTTATCCTTCATTCGATTGTAAAGGTGAAAACCTTTTTAATCCTCAATGCCCGCAGATGAATAATCTATTCGAATCAATAGATGATTGCAGTATTTAATTACGTATTTTATGAATATGTAATACAAAGTTTAATTGATTGTTTCCATTGCAGCATGTAATTGATTATTTTATGCATCTGTCATCTTCGTTGTCATTGCAGATTAAATAGCATTGAACTAAGAAATAAGCAATGGTTCAACCCTCCAGGAGTGAGTGCAATATCATTAACAATCCAGATGCAATGAAATTGGGAAAGAAGAAATTGTTGAACCCTTGAGGGATAAACAACGAATATGATGAATAAGCAACATGAAATACAATGAAACTGTGAAAGAAGCAACATGAAATACAACAAAAGTGAGAAAAAATACAATGAAACTGATGAACCCTCGACGGGCCACTGGAATATAATGAATAAGAAACATGAAATACAATAAAACTGGGAAAGAAGTAATTGATGAACTTTCGACGGGCACTAATTATGATGATACTGCAGAAGAGGAAGTAACATGACACTGGGAAAGAATAATTGATGAACCGTCGAGGCTTCTTCCCCATCTCATGTTACTGGCACTCATCGGTTTAGAAAGATCACTTTCTAAACCGTTTCTAATATGTTTGGTTTAAAAAGATTTGAGGCTTCCATTCGAATGAGCCTTCGTATAACTTCTTAAACTGCACCTCAATCGGATTAGTGTTATGCCTCAATCGAATGGATATGTCATTTGAATGGAGTTGGCCTCGTTCGAATGAGAATTTGTATGCTTTCTATACCGTATGCCTATGTGCGGTGTAGAAGGTCCCCTCTCCCTATTCGAATGCCCCCAGTGCCTCATCCGAATGCATCGTGGGCTACCCTTTCTAAATCGAAGCTTACACGTTCGGTGTAGAAGGTTAACTTTCTAAACCGTACTTACTAGGTTCGATGTAGAAAGGCCTCACGTAGTTTGAATTTCTCTCTCTCCGTCATGTCTGCTTTCCTGCCAAAACATTAATTGTTTGGTGTGGTTGTTACTGTTTCAGGGACATTGAGGACATTTCCTTTAAACTTCGGTAAAGATGAGTGAGGAACTATCATCCTTCTGGGGTTTAAAATTTTGGATCATCTTTCTGGGATTCACTATTTTCAAGGTAGTTTTTCCATCATTTTCCCTTAACTTATCTTTACATTTCTATAGTAAAAACTCAAAACTTATTCAAAGTTTTATGGGAAATGACAGATAAAGTACCTCAAAAATAGTGAATCATATAATAGTAATTTGAAATGTAAAATCCCAGAGTGATGATAGTTCCTCACTCGTCTTTAGCAAAGTTTAAAGGAAATGACCTAAATAACCCTGTAACCCATAAAGGTAGCACTTTACAATAATTTGGCGAGAAAGTAGTGGACTTCATTTGAATGAAGGCCTTTTTAAACCGCACAATAAATGATGCGGTTTAAAAAGAATGCTTTGTAAACCGAACATCTAAAAAATGGTTTAAAAAATCAAGCTTTATCCGAATGAGTTTTAAGTTCATCCGAATGAGTTTTAAGTTGACGAAAAATAAACGGTTTAAAAGTCTAACTTCAAAACGCTGTAACTTCTTCATTTGATCTCCAAATTTGACAAATGACCTATGGTTGGAAATCCCTTTGACTCTACTTTCAAATGGAATAAGTTTGAAATCAATTGGAGATGTAGTTTGAGAGATATCATTGAGAATAAATGTATTCCAGATCTATGTTCTGTTTTTTATTATATTTTTCAAACCACAAATCCTATGGTTATGAAACCTATTTCATTTGAAAGTAGACTCAAAGGGCTTTCTATCAATAGGTCATTCATTAAATTTGGAATTCAAACGAAGGAGTTACAGCGTTTTCAAGTTTAAAAATCTGTAAATAATAGAAAAAAATAAAAAAAATTGATAAGTTCTCAAAACAATGGAATCGGCCAAAACTTACTACAGCATGCAATTGCTTTGCTAACTTGATTGTTGTTTTAGAGAGCTCGATAGACCTTAGAACTGGAGTAGAATCATGTGAAAACTTGAAATTTGCAAATGAATGAATAGTTTTGTTGATGAGGTAGTAGAGCTACACTCATCATGAAACAACCCCATCCATAATCCTCGAAATAAAATCCTCATTTACAACAATTAAGAAAATAAATTTAATAAGCAGTCATCTCAACATAGAAATGACCTAATGACAATCAAACATTAAATATATTATTCACAATTGGAACTTCCCACCAGGGAAACAATGGCTATCAAAATATCTTCATCGGGTAGCATATGCCCAATTCATATACTTACATCAACATATTATACATCAACATCCAAATGAGCAAAATAATATGAAGAATATGCACGACCTAAATATGGCAATATATACATATCCAAAATAAATGTCTCAAAAAAAGGATACTCTATAAAAAGCTGACACGATAATAAGTTTATGATCTTTTCCTTCCCGTCTACCAATACTGAGGCCATCTTCTAAAAATGTTGAAATCATAGGATGAGACATAAAGTCAAGTGACCAACAGATAATTTATCAAATACTCAAGCCGGGAAAAAAGATGTGAAGCAAGGATACATTCATTTAAAAAAATATTGTTAACATTTATAAACCAAAAGGAGTACTTGATCATCGATTTAAACTCCCAACATAATGATATACATTAAACAAAGGAGTTGGTAAATGAACAAAATTCCATTATGAATCAATTAGTAACCAAATGGAAATCAACCATAGTATATAACATATTATACACTATTTCCTCCATCGAACTCCTTCTTATGTCACATGACGTAGACTCTAACCCAATGATGATATGAGACCTTACTAGAGTCAACCATTAATATGAAGTTAATGAGTCCCTTCCTAGGCTTCTAGAACTGATCCAAGATTTGGAAGGTCTAATATAATGTCAATCACTATGATCAATAGTGGAGACTGTTACCATGAATTGTAAGCTTTACCAATATACCGCCTTCTCAATTTTCATCATAATCCCATCCCCAACAACCAAACACAACCCTTGTACATCACACATATATAATATTCATTGTCATTACATTCTCAATTATAATGTATTATCACAAGATATAAAAAGTTATTAATATAAATCATAATATCAAAACATATAGAATTTCGTTTCCAAAGATAACTTTGTATTACTTTCATAAATTAATCATCATAAGTCAATTTTAAATTAAGATAACACTTATAGTTTTAAGTATGTTTCTTCAAAACATCTTATAGACCATGATAAGCTTGTAAAATATATTAAATATAGTTATCTCACGCAAAAGCAAATATGCAATTCCACAATAATTAAAGCTCAAATCAGCAAAACACAATTAATCTACATAATTAAATAAATCACATATTAATATAATGTTAATAAAACACGTATACATATATGAATTTAAATAAAACTCGTTTTCTTTCCAAACTTTAAGTCCTCCAACAATTCTCGACCTACAATCATAATTCAAATTATTTATCCCAAATACATTTTTATTATTCAATAGTTCTACTGCATTCACTAAAGTTATAACAAATAAAAATTTCTTCCATTTATCAAATAAAAATCCCCAAAGTTCTCACTTTAAACCTTCAACAAAATTCACATAAATTAAGTATTTTTAAATCCTTATCACAAAAATCATATTTCTCCCTTTCATAAATTATTTCTCTTTATTGGAATAATTTAAAATACCTTTGTATAATTATAACATTAAATCTCAACTCTTAAAATTCCTTCACAGTTCCTAATATTTATAATTCATCATCAACCTCAAATCACATTCACTCATTAATTATTAAAATATCATTAATTTCTCAGTCTATTTAAAAACACCAAATTCTACCACCTAAAGTTTCTCACACAAATTCTTAATATTCATATCTCATTATCAACATCAAATCTCATCCATATAGAAATCATTATAAACTTCAATGAACTAAAATAAATTACAAAACTTAAATTTAATTGGTATAAATATCATATATACCTATATACCCAAAAATAAACATATTATCTAAAAAATTATTTAAAATTCTCAAATCAACCAATAAATAAAACTAAACCGATTCAAACATTCTACTAATTTAACTCTGCAATAATATAATTTTATATTGTCAAAACTCAATACTTGGTCCAAACCCTAAATCAGAAATTTGCTCTATCCTTTGAATAAATTACACCATTAGATTTATCTAGGTGAGTAGAACAACTAATGAAAGAAGTTTAATTATTAGGACACATTTTAATCACCAAGATAAGTTTCAAAATCCGATCTGTGTGTAACAATGGCGGATGCAACACGAGAGAGAAGGAGATGACAAGGAAACGCATAACGTCTTATGCTCTCATTCTTTTAATGGGCCCGTTTGGGAACGCGGTGGAAAGGTGCTTTTATCATTTTTGAGGTAAATGTGTAAAGGAGATTATCTCGTTTTTCGTAACAACGCTGTTGAATGTACATTTAGCTTTTCCAAACGGGATACCAAATAAGCCCAATAAGGTTTGGGCTAAAATTACCACAAAAATGGTAAAATTTTTATCATATATTATTATTATCAATGACCCCAAAAGAAAAAAATATTATTATAAATGACCCCATGTTTTATTTTCTTTTTTTTTTTCCTTTTATTTATCTTATTATTATTTTTATCATATATTATCACTTATTTTATAATAACAAGATATATTTGAGTGAATTCATATTACTCAAATAACTATTGGATAAGTTTCAATTGTCACAAAACAAAAATATTCTTTAATGATAGATTTAGACATAAAATGTTAAAAAAGTTGCACATCACCATCACACTACCTTGTAGGATTTGAAATTAAAATTTGGGTTTAATTAATTAAATTAATCGAATGAAAAACCTATTTTATTGGGTAACTTGAGAGAGCACTCATAGGTAAAATTAGTATCCTTGGCTAACACAATTGTCTTTATGAAACAAATTTATAAGTGTTGTAAACATTTTAGAGTGAATGTCCATAACCCTAACCCTTAGGATTCCTCATAGGATTCTCTCCCTCTAAATGTCAAATTCCATAACCTCCCTCATGAATTGCTTAAGGGAAGTTTCTAATAGTTATTATCATTACTTTATCCTTTATAACACTGTAACCATGACATTAGGCTTTAAGAGTAGGAGGCCTATAAATAGAGGTGGTGTACAAAGTATATGAAACACACATATGAATGATATATGCTTCTTTGCTCTCTCAATTTATTCTTCTACTATTCTTTTCTTCTACTCTTAAACTCTCATTTTATAACAACAAGGAAATAGGTTTGATGTTTTTAAAGTACCCAATATTAATTTTCTGTAAAAGTAATTATTGTCTTGGCTCAAATATTGAAAATGAAATCTATATATACTTCATTGTATTTTGTAAGAAGTTCACTAATAAATCCAATTCACACTTAAAAATTTGAATAAGTGGGGGCGAATTAAATTTATAAGAAAGTGTAACTCACGTTAGCTTTGAACATATAGTGCATAACTTTCTTCATCTTTTTTCCTATATTTTTCAAATAATCATTCTCACCTGATCTCTCAAATTTCATTCAATTAAAATATTTATCTATATAATTTAATAAAAGATATTTGTCCATTGAGTGACGGAAACACAAGGTTTAAATTTTAAAATACTAAAAACTAAAATGAAGATAAAGTTCAAGAAATGATATTTGAATTAACCCAAAATTTAGTATTATTTATATTAACAGAGAATAATAGAGACTCCTTCATGATTACGACGAGTGTACGTGGCAGTTTAATCATCATGAACTGAAATTATTGTATATGTAGGGAGAATCTTGTTTTTTTTTTGGCCAACTAGGGAGAATCTTGTTGGAGAACTCAACAAAAACAAGGACTTATGAAGTATAAGTTTCTTATCTCATTTAATAGTCATCCATAAAAACTTTAACAGCTGCACCAAAAAAATTTAATACTAATAAAAAGAGTTAATATAATGTTTTATTTTTATTTATTTGATTTTTATGATCAAATCACGTTGTATGAAAGTTGAGATAAAATTCTTTTCACATACTTATTTTAGAATCCGTAAAATCACTCTCCTAACATATTCCTAAATATGCAATTTACTCACATTTTATTTTGATTCTTATTACTTCAAATGATAAGTTTTAGCTCTTTAATGAGTAAATGGTCCTTAATTAAAAAAATTTAGAATACTAAATTACATGCATATGATTGTTAAATTTTATTTGCAGTGGTATTAAATTTTTGTATGCGTTAAAAGTAGTGGTATATTATTTTTTATTAGTTAAAAACTAAGTATTGAGATCCAGAAAAAGCATCGGAAAGATAATATAATGTTTGATCTTTATAATTTATCATATTTTTTTGTTAAGCATAATATGTATCTTTTTATTTGAAGCAATTCTATTTAATATACTATCGGGCACCAGAGATTCAAATATTGGTTCACGAAATTATAGTATATCATCCCTTTCTAGTAAACTAAACCTTGTTGGTTTTAGTACCTAAAGTTTATAATCATACATTTTAGGACTCGTTTGGAAATCCTTTTAAGAATGTCTTTTACGGAGTTCCTGCTAAACTTAGGTTTTGGAGAATAGATTTTGGGCTTGTTTGGAAACCAGGTTTGAAACCTAGGTTTCACAGAATCCGAGATAAAAATGAGGTTTCACAGAATCCGAAAAGTGATTTATGTTTGGGAAGTTATAGTTTTTACGGATTCCGAGGCAAAAAAGTGGATAAGAAAGAGGAAAGTAAGAAAGAGAAAGAGATAAAAAGTAGGAAAGAGGAAAAAGTAGGAAAGAAAAAACCTAGGTTTCAAAAAATTGAAACCAAACGAGCCCTTTGAAGAAGAGTTTTTACGGATTATAAAGTAAAATTTATGTTTTGAAAAGGTGATTGTGTTTTGGAAGTTTTGGCTTTTACGGATTCTAAGGCAAAAAGTAGGTAGGAAAAATGAAAGAGAAAGGAAAGAGAAAATTTATTAGGAGAAAATGTGTGATTTGACAAGAAAATATCTTTTTCAAAACCTAGGTTTCAAACTGAGGTTTTGTATCTAAAATAGCTTTTTCTGAAAAATATGAGTACTTGGACAAAACATAAATTTTGGAATAAAACATATGTTTTGGGAAGTGAAACCAAACAAGTCCATAAAGAGGCAAGACTGTCCATTTTTTTAAAAAAATATAGTAACTAATATTTTAGACGGAAATAAATTTAATAATAAGAAACTTTGATGTTAAATTATAAAGATAAAAACTAAAATGAGAATAAAATATAAAGGGGCCATTGTGTTAAAAAAATATAGGGAGAATTACGCAGAAGTCCCAAATAAAGGAATGTGTTACAAAATGGTCATAAGAGGTTGTAAATGATAGCTGCTTCACTTGCAAATTGTGCTTCTCGACTTGTCATTAACAACCTATTGAGACTATTTTGTAACACATTCCGTTACTTGAGACCTCTGGGTAATTTTTCTAAAAATATAATACCAAATTCCTTAAAGTAAGTAATAAATGGAGAGATATGATCATGTATAATTATGTTAGATAAATAGAATGAGTTCGTTTAAGAATGCGGTAGACAAATATTTTTACACAAATTAAAGTAAATATGTGGAAGAGATTATTTCATTTTACAAAAAAAATACTATTAAACATACGTTTGGTTTCTGAAAATGATATTTCAAACAAGGCAAACCTGTTTTTGGTGTGTAAGCGGGGTTGCTGATACACGTGGCTTTTTGTTTACGCATAATTTATTAATTTTGTTGCCAGCCAGATACGGAAGCTGTTGAAGGTCATTTAATTTGATCCCTAACCTTTTAATTTTAATTTAATTTACCTATTTACTTTCTTCCAACGGCTCCCATTTAAATCCCGTCCCTTCGTACAGCGATGAAACTCCACCAATAACAAAAAAAAAAGAGTCATTTTTTTGCTATGCTTCTGTAGTTTTATTATACTACCTGGGTTATTTTATGTCCGTCATTTTTAAAAAAAATGAAGAAAAATATTATATTTTCATGCGTAGATCACTTTATTATTGAAGTGAAAGGCCACCAAACCACTTTATTGAAATGATAGATAACTTTACAAATATTATCGTTGGCATGTAAAGTTAATGGTTAAAACATTACGTTCTCATTTGTAGAAATTAGTAAGCTTAGTTAATTTTTCACACTCTCACCAAATAATTGAATTTCTCCAAACATAAAATTTTTTAATTGTAGTAATAAATGTTGTTATTAAAATGATTAATATTTTTATAAATGTTTTGTTCTCATATTTTTGTAGAAACACCAACATTTCAAAATGACGAATTGTTACCCTCTCTGATTTGTCCTCATGCATATTCACAAGACTGATTTGGGATTATGAATTCAACTGTTATTTATTTTTTTGGAGATTTTACTCATTAATCAACCTATTCTAAATATTAAATATATCATTTTTCAAACTAATTTATCTAATTATAAACCGATAAATAACATAACATTATAAAAGGTATTTTAGCAATATTGTATCATATTTGTTATTAGTAATTTATCTAATTTATTTAATGTAATCAAATTACTTAAGCAGCTCTTATATCAAGATATATCTAATGAATATTTTATATAAGAATTATTTTTAAAGTGTTTTGATGGCCAAACATAAGCAAGCTATAAGCAAGCTGTCGGCAAGTAGCATTTAAGATTGTTTAAACAAATGTATTAAACCTTTTTTTGTCGGGAAACAAATGTATTAATTACATATTTAATTTCTATCCAAATGCAAACTCTTGCATGGTACAGTAATTTAATTTTTTTGCCGATAAATATTTAATTTAATTGAGAGTTTGATCTTAGATGGATATTTAACAAATTGCCAGAAGCTTCTGGGATGGAAGTATTAATTAAATTATGCATTTATCTTTAACATCTATAATATTGAAGATGAAGAGATATGTTAACTTAGTAGACATATAATAATAAATTTCAGGGTTGAAAATAGACGTGTTGCTACCAACGAGAATTTATTCTGATAATTATGGGTTTGCGTTATTGTGCATAGAGCAGGCCGTTGGCAAAAAAAAAAACAAGAAGTTATTGAGTAATAATCTACCACCTACATAAAAAGTAATGCTGGTCCAATATTATTTCATAGCATATTACTTAGAAATGTTTTTCCAGTCAAAATTTTTCTTACTTTGATATTTATTTATTTTTTTACTTTATCTGATGTACTCCATTTGATCTTTATTATAAAACACTTTTTAAAGAGTATTTTGTGTCCCTTTTATAAAAATATTTTGTAGTTTTAATGAACATTAAATATTTTTTATATATGTTCATATTTAATAAAAGTGTAGAGAGAGTACAAATTAATATGATGTGTAGTTTAGTGTAATTAATAAACGTATTATTGAAATCATTTGAATAATGTGACAAATTAAATTTAATATTTTAAAAGGAGGGGTATTCCTTTCAATCTTCATATACAATTAAATAAATAATTTTAAAATATTAAGAAAACAAGTTTAGTTATTCATTTATAAAAAAATGTGTGGTGTTTTTCATAAAGCTTTTAATTAACTACTTGCATTGAAAACTACCCACTTAACAAAAAAATACCCTTACATTTATAGTCAATAGGAAAAATTTTAGAAAAAAAATATAAATTTGTGAGATAAAGTTAATTGAGTTATTATATTTAGAATCAAATTAAAACAAACCCCTTTAATAACTCTTACATATAGAATAAGGGAGTAATTTTCTATTTTCTTTATTGGGTTCTCAATTTAGTGCGAGTTGTAAAACCAGTTTCACTCTTATTTTTTGTTAATCACGCTATCCTCTTATTACAGATAATAATTTGTTTAAAACATTTCCGGACTCTAAATGTGTATATCTCTTACATTAATGATTTAAATTTTGGTTTATCACATTGTGAGGGATCTTTTTCGCTAAACCCAATTCCCCCTTTGGTAAAATTGGTATTTTTTTCCTAATGAAACAATGGGCTTGTTGGTAACAACATTTGTAGAAGCCAAACACTCATTCAACAGTGTTTTTCCACAAAACGAGATAAATTCCTTCACATATTTTACTCGACTTGCGTAAAAGTATTTCTCTACCGCGTTCACAAACGAATCTAATAATGTGTACTCAATTTTGATCCAATATGCTCAACAAATATTAACAATATATCCAACCATACATGTCAATCATTATGTAAACTACCTAAATACAAGAAAAGTAATTATCACCAGCCGCTTTAATAAAAAGTAAATGCGATATATAATGCATATCTATCGACGATGCAGTATTATCTAGTAGTGTAGCAAAGGAACATGCAGTACCTATTTAGTGACATGAGATAGCATAGTACTTTACAACATTTATATGTATCAACAATAATTTTAATATATATTCTCAGTTAAAAAAATAATAATTTTAATATTCTATATATTACATTCTCCTGTTTACCCACTTTCCTTCAAAACAAGTCTTCTTCTTGTCTCTTCTTCATTTGCCTATCACTTTTTAGTGAAACCAATTCTTCGTTGTCCTAGTCGTCGTGATCATCAGTCATAATGGGTAGGTCACCTTGCTGTGAGAAAGTAGGGCTGAAGAAAGGGCCATGGACTCCTGAAGAAGACCAGAAGCTCGTCGCCTATATCGAACAACACGGCCATGGAAGCTGGCGAGCTCTGCCTTCCAAAGCCGGTATGTGTGCGTGCAACTTACAATACAAACTAAATCTTATATTTAGAATATGAGGGAGGTAGTGTGTGTATATATGTATTATATACACATGGCTTTGTTATGTTGAATCCATTATCGGATATGATTTCTTATAAGAGTTTTTGGTTAACAGGACTAGAGAGATGTGGGAAAAGTTGCAGACTGAGGTGGACTAATTATCTCAGACCTGATATTAAACGAGGAAAGTTCAGCTTGCAAGAAGAGAGGACCATTATTCAACTTCATGCTTTTCTTGGAAACAGGTGTGTGCGCGTGCGCGCGCGCAATGCTTTAATATTCTCCTCCTCCATCTTTTGGCATCTGAAAAATCACATTGAACTCCGACTAATACGGAAAGACCACAAGAGCCGCAAACCTATTCCAAACAACAGCTTAGCATAACTATGCATATATACTATTACATGTATATAGGATCTGAACTTGAAGCTACTTGTTAAACCAACAAAGCTGGCTCCTCCTGGCAACTGAGCTAGCCTTCTTCTGAACTTCTTCATTATATGATATTCGTGTTTTTTAAATTTTGAGTTTGGAGTTTTGTGTTTTCTTCGTTTTTGTTCATTTTTATACAAGTCAAGATAAACAGTACATTTCAGTCAGTGCATGGCTCTGGTGTTGTTCGACTTTTTGGCCGTTACTTAAATATAATATGTGGCCGTATAATAGAAATGGTACATGTAGTCAGCTTTGTAGGTTAAGAAACATGAAGAGACCTCATTGAAGGAAAACCAAATAGTAGGTTTCTATTTAATGTTAAAGTACGACCCAAAAACCTAAAGCCGCACGTAAAAAGAATTAAAAATGAAAGGAAGATACATTATTATTTATTATTTTAAATGTGTGGCTTAATATGGCTGATATTATATACTTACTGTGTATTATATTGCACCAGATGGTCAGCCATAGCGTCTCACTTGCCTAAGAGAACGGACAATGAGATCAAGAACTACTGGAACACTCATCTCAAGAAGAGGCTCGCCAGAATGGGAATCGACCCGGCGACACACAGGCCTAAGATTGACGCCGGCGGGGGACCGGCGAGCTCGAGCCTAAGCCATATGGCTCAGTGGGAGAGTGCCCGGCTTGAAGCGGAAGCCAGGCTAGTGAGAGAGTCCAAGCTCCAGCTCGGCTCGTCGTCTTTGCTTTCGTTTGCTCAACCCGCTCGGCTCGTCCTCAACAGAATCTCGGCCCGGCCGTCCGTGCCGCCGTGCCTAGACGTCCTGAAAGCATTGCAAAACTCATGGTCGCCGTCTCCGACCACGACGACGGCAGAAGATACCAATAACAGAATGCATAACATGTACGCCTTGATGCTCGCCGCTGCTGATGATGACCTCGAGTCGCCAACGTCCACCTTAAGCTTCCCAGAAGCCATGCTACCACCTAAATCCACCACCACCGTAGGACTATTACCCAGTGAGAAAATCGCCATGCCTCCACCCACCACCACCACAGTTAGTTCTGTCCCTGCACCCACGTCAGGAATCGAGCCATGGGACACTGCGACCACCGGAGAAAGAAGAACGGCGACAAGTTTACAAGACGACGACATCATGGTGGCTGTGGAGGCATTTATGGGGGAAAGGTACAAGAACGTACAAGTGAATTTACAAGAAGCAGCACTGTCGCCAAACAGTATAATGGAAGGCTTAAACGGCGAAGATAATGACCATGTGCTTGTTTTTGAATCCAGTGACAACATAGGCGGGTTCATGGACATTAATGGCGAAGCAAGCTTGATTTGCGAGAACCCAAACTTTGAGGAGAAGAATCATTACTGGAACAGCATATTTAGTAGTACTAGTAGTACCCAAACTTGGTGCTGATTTCTGATTCTTTCACTACCGTTCGCTGTTTGGACTCATATGGCATCTCTCCTTACAACGCCTATCAGATAGAATATTATTAGCGTCTTAATAAGAATAAGCGTATATGTGCTAGCTATAACTGTTAAGTTGGTCTTGTTAGAAATTAAGAATAGAAATGCATGTGTGGCGTTGTTGTGTTCTATTGTTTTTAGACTAATTTATGCTAAAGCTAGCCTAATGTTTAGGCCTATTGCTTAGACAAGTGTTTGTAGTCATTAACATGCAAGTTAACCAAAATAATGAAATTTATGGGATCATTTAGATTGGCAATGTACCATGTTTATGCTCAATGTCTCTCCCCTCACACACATCACACACGAGAAAAATGGAAGTTTTAAAATAGGGATAACGTGGATTTTTTACCTAAAAAGGTTCATTTTAAAGTAATGTTATTACTCCACAAGATTTTTTGGATTTAATATTATTCTAGAAGTTTTCAAATCAAAGTAATATTGCTCTTACCGAGGTAATTTTGATTATTAGTTGGCAAAATATGGTGAAGTAGGTTTACATGTCATACATATCATTTTTTTTATTTTTATATTAAGTTGCAAACATGTCTTAAAAGTTTTCATTTAGAAGTAATATTTCTTTAAAAGTTTTTGTGGGTTTCATGGTACATTGAAAGTTTTCAAATCGTAACAATGTTACCTCAGCTATTATCCATGTTAAATTTAATCATTAATTAAGTAAATATGTTGAGTTGACATGTCTTGTATCATCTAGTTCATTTTTTATACATGTCAAATGTCATGTGTGTGTGTGACTGTGGAGAAAGTTTTAAAAATGCATCTATATCTAGGATAAAGGATTTGAGACAATTGAAGAGGTGGAAGCATGAAGGTGAACGATTGTCATTGGCCTTGCTTTTGATAACCTCCGTCAGTGTGTTTTGAAACATCCCAATTTTAAAATTTGAGAATTAGCTTTAATTAATCATCATTAAGGGTAGTTAAGTGTAATTATGTGCTTTGAGGGTTTTTAGGATGTTTTAGTGGCTAGAAATGGCTCTTAGGGCAACATACTACGATTCGAAGTTTCTAAGTGACATTGAAATAAAAAAAAAACTTTCATAACAACATTATTGGTAAGCCAAAACTTACCTAACAAAAATAATCTAAACCCTTTCAAAAATTTGTTACTCTCAATTAAGTGTGAAGTGGTGAGTGGCATAGTCGAAGGGACATCAGAACTGGATGAGGATCCACCCGTCTAATCGTCAAATGATGTATCAGACTTAGAGTTTGTTTGGAAGCTATTTCTAGAACCTAAATTTGATTACAAAACCTAGGTTTTGTCCAATCACAAAAAATTTTGAAAAAAATTATTTTAGTTATAAAACCTCGATTTGAAACATAGGTTTTGAAACATAGGTTTTATCTTTCCTACTTTTTCCTCTTTCATCTTTCTTACTTTTTCATCTTTTCCACTTTTT
>JANTPZ010153331.1:0-14501 GCA_025593235.1 Vachellia pachyceras | reverse complement strand
AAGTACCTACGTTATAAACTTGAGTGGGTTCATAAATGCCTGGAAACATTTATGGGGTTCTCAAGTACCTACCGTGACAAACTTGAAACAGCTTTGCAAGTATCCGTAGTGAACTTGTGGTTGTAATGGTTTTCCAAGTACCTTGTTTAAACTTGGATGATATAGTGGATTGAAAATCTCAGAGGTTCTCTGGGGACTGGATGTAGGTCAGAGAGGGCCGAACCAGGATAAATCGTTGTGTGCTTTCTATTCTTTCATCTTCATTAACCTGTATTATTTTCCAAGCATGCAATCTGTCTTCAACATCTAAGGTTTTGATAAACTTGATTTGAATGTTTTGATAAATTAAGTTTTGAACGAAAATTTTGTAAACACCCAATTCACCCCCCCTCTTGGGTGCAGCCATCCTACCACGACACACCTTAACTTTACCCTTAGATTTATTATAGATTGATTTGTAATCAATGGGAAGCCTCAATTTCATCAAAAAGTCCAAATGGTTTAATTTGAAAACTTTCAACTTTTTGAAAGTTACTATTCACTGGTTTTTGAACCAACTTTGAAAATTCATAACTAATTCGAGAAAAATCGAGTGCTTCCAATTTCTATTTGAAGATTGTAAGCTCCTTTATAAGGGAAAAATACTCAGTGAGTCATTATCTTGCCCAAATGATCCAGTTTAATTCATGAAAAAACACTGTTTATTTGGTCATTTTCTATTTTCCCAGGTTTTTCAGTGATTTTCTTCAAACTTTGGAACCTCATAACTTTCTGTAAAAATCTATAAATTCTGTGTTCTTTAGCTTGTTTTAAATATTGCACTATGAAATATTTTTATGCAAAATTTTATCTCATTTGGAGTTCATTTGCTCTATTTCCTGACAGGCCAAAATTAGGGGTTTGGTTAACTTTAACATTTAACGAATTTTTCCAATTCCAAACTTTACCATTTGAAACCCTAACTTCTAATCCTCTCTAACCATGTTTGATCATGTAATTAGGCTTCCTTAACTAACACATACCAACCATCCATGCATATGTTCACATCACATATTACATGCCATACATAATTCCCAAAATAACATTATATTACAACATAGTTTCATTAACAAAATCAAATCAAATTCCATGCATCAAGCTTCATAAACTTTCTCCTTACCCTTTGATGAACTTGTACCTAGAAATGGTTAGTGGGGGAGGGTGAGATATTTTGAAATCCCATTAGCAAAGCTTACTAACATAAACAAAAATTGCATGACATGCTTTGAGTTTATAAAGTAATGTGTAACAATGCAAAATGTGTACTAAGCACATATCAATGCATATGGCCATAGCATAATATCACTCATAAACACATTTCCACAATGTCATAAAGTCATGCACATCATTAGAATAATTTCACAACAGTTAGGTAAAGTTAGAAATCTTTGCTACCTTTGTCTCTTAATTCTTCTTTACTTTTGAAACCTCTCTTGAACACTTGAAAAGTCACCCTCTTGAACAAACTCTTTGCCTAGACAATGGACAATATAATGGCCATCAAACATGAGCCATTTCCATTACAAGAAACAATGTAAAATCCTTTTAACCATTTCCTTGAATTTCATAAACCCTAGAACATCAAACTTGTCTCTATGATTTTCTAATGCTTCCATAAACTTGGGGCCACTTATACACTACATAAAAACTCATTTTGAATCCATTGGAAGCATCAAAATCATCAAAACAATTCATCTTCCTCAAGAAACAGCACTGGCCAAAACAGTACACACATATTAACAATATGAATTTTTCAACTTCCAACACTTATACCACTTGATTCTTGTTTCCAAACTCTCATTCATGCATGGGAAAACATGATTTCAACTCTTCTACATCAAGTGAAAAATTGGACAGCACCTCCCCTATTTTCTCATGATTTTCCAAATTTACAAAAATCACAAAACAACTTCAACAATAGCAACAACATCATCAATATGCTTCTTTCAACAAGAGGAAGCATTTGCAACCAACAAATGGCTTTAAATCCCTCTCTTTCTCACTTTTCTCTCAACAACCCTAGGTTATGGAACTTGAAAACGAGAGGCCAAATCAGATTTTTGATCCATGGAAGAGGAAGAGGAAGTAGCAAGGATCATTTTCATATACATTACAAGGTAGTATGCTTACTTACCTTGAAGATTCACCAAGCTTTTTCTCTTCCTTTCTAAAATGAAGCCACTTTGCTCCTCTTTGCTGCTGATTATGTCATGCACAATGGGCTGGAAGATGAAGAGATTTTTCTATTTTAATAATTCACATTTAATGGATTAATGGCTACGATTGTGTCTTACAACTTAAAGGCGATCTAATGGATGGAATGGTGCCACATATGGGACACTTGTCATGCTCTTAATAACCCTCATAAAGTGACATTTACAGCTGTAAAAATCTGATTACCATTTGGTTACCCTAAGTAAATTGGATCCCATTCGGTTACTTTTACGGATTACACGTTTTAACTGTAAAGTTAACTTTTATTCCGGTAAATCTTTTTCTACTTTTCTGGAGATATTTTCTTCCCCATTTAATCTCCATAATTTCATCTTGAATTTAACAAAATTATTGTCCCCAAAATACCCTTTACTTTTCTCAAATTTTACAGGATTAATTTATCCTGTCCAAAATCCCTGAAAACGTACAATTGGAGAGCAAAATTCTTTTAGGGCCTTGAAAAATACTATATTTTTCACTGATTCTCTAGCCCTTTTCCTTTTTCCAAAATGCCCTATAGATTGTCCAAAATTAATTTTTGAAATAATTATTTTTGGGGACTTTCGAGTCTTTTTCCCATTTTTCAGGAAAATCGCCTTAATCGTACACTAGATAATAATTTTATTAAATACTATAAAATTCACTGGATTTTCTGTATTTTTCTCTAAATTTTGGAGTGCTCCTGGTACCTTAAATAATTATTTTTCCTTTTTTGTCCTTCAAAATTCTATAGATAAAAAATCTAGTCCGAATTTGGAAAATCCGTGTTCATAGTTGCGCTCCGCGAGTCGAGATCTGTCTATTGTGCATCTGTAAATTTTTGGTCAACGGTTGACTTTTGACTTTGACTTGTCAGATGACCAAAATGCCCTTCCACTTTCTCATAATTGCCATTTTGCCCTTACTTTTTCAACTTTTTGCAAAATTACCATTTCGCCCTTACTTTTAATACTAAAAGACCTTTGTGTCCTTGGTCTTTTATTAAATGACCTTTAGGTCCCTTTCTATAAATTTCTCATCCTCACATTACTTTAGGGCAAGTATATTTAACTTCGGAATTCTTTCAGAACTCCATACACTAAACCAGTTCTAACTTTACAATTTTTGGCTATAACTTTCCTTTCTTTTTGAGCTATTTACCTCTGATTTCTCTTTTCATTTTCTAGTTATCGGATTAGGATTTATTTCATCTAGCATATAAATTATAGATATTACATTTCTACCCCCTAAAATGTCATCCTCGAAATTTACGTACCTTGTACTGCTACTTCGAAGTATATGGCTTTTATGTCCTCTTCAGTTTTCCAATGAAATTTTCATCTAGTGTCAATCCTCTTAACTGGGAACATGCATGACATCAAGGACAAAGCTCAGATTCAGGGGTAAATACAAACGGTAGGTAACCGTTTCCAACTCATTCCGTTATTTGAAATAATCCAATATACTTCACATTGAGCTTCTTACTTTAGGCCCTATTTAGTCCGATGGAGATCTATATCTTTTGCCATACTAGGCCTTTTAGAACACCATTTGGATATTGGAATGGTAACTGTTACTATAAACGCATTCAGCTAACCGCAAACATACATTCCAGTTCTCTCTTAACTCCAGCATCTATGCTCACAATACATTGTGGAGCATTTGAATTAGTCTCTATTGGCTAACTTTGTTTTCATAGCCAGAGACTATAGTCCGTATTCACCAAATCATATCAGGGTCTATCATTTTTGGTAATTCCACATTAACATTATAACACTATCCCACTTCCATTATAGAATCGACGGAGGTTGCAACATTTTCGGTGGCTTCTGTTAATCTGTCTTCACTCTTCGACAGATAAGATATCCCATCACATAAACAATGATGTCTCCTTTCATCCCTAGCCACCAACAGGTATCTCATTTCAGGATACCTCCTTGTCATTCCTGGATGGATAGTATACCTACTCTTGTAAGTCTCATCTGACCATTACTAACTTAGAGTAGGCTTTAGAGGGATATAATATTTTCTTCTGAACTCTATTATTCCCTTAGGAATCTTATAAAAGTTCATTGTTTCCCAAAGGCTCAATTGAGTCTCAATAGACTGAATCAAGTAATTATCTTTTTGAGCCTTATTGACCTCTCCTAGTCATACAATTTATAATCTGAGTATGCCAAACTCGACAGGTCTCACATACCATTTTTCCCATTCATCTCCTATCTGAAATATCGTCGAGTAGTCCTTACTCCCATATGAGAATTATAATCATCTGCCCCATTTTTCTAGCTTAGTGCATCACTGGCGTATCAATCATAACATACATAATTTAATAATCATAGCCGTTGAGCAATTTCCCCCATCGCCTTACAGGTCGATGATTGCTCCACATAAATAGTGCCTCCCCTATCTTTAGAGTAAAAACAATCGCTGCTAGTTGCAAATCAAATGTGGGAAAAATTTTCATCAGGAAATTTTAATTAACGCGAGGCATAGGTAATCTGCCCCTTTTTATAACATTACAATTTCCTGTTCCATTCCCACCGGCATCACCGTAGACCACACATGTCTACTTTGGATCTTAAAACACATCCCCCAATCTATGCCCACCGGCATACTGTAAACCACACATGTCTACTTCGGATTTAGGATTTCAACATTTGGGTTTAGGTACACCGATCTCCTCATCAATTCTCAATTGATGCGAAACATAGCGACCTTCCCCATTAATGTTAGGGTCTAGATAAACCGATCTCCTCTTCAATTTTTCAATTGACGCGAAACACAGCTATCTTTCCTATCAATGTTAGGGGTCTAGATATGCCTGCCTCCTAATCAATTTACATAAACGAGATCTTAATTGATGTCAGACACAGCAACCTTCCCAATATTAAGGTATAGGTAAGCCTGCCTCCCTATCAATTCCCAGATTTCAGCATCATATTTTCCATCCCACATAATTATTCAATCATTTCAAATGAGCCTAGCCAGCGCTGAAGCAATCCGGGAAAAAATTTATATAAACTGTTCACAAATGCTTGACATGCATCTCTAAAGACTTGGAGTACCCAATACATCACCAATCAAAGACTATGACAAACCAATCCAGGTACTGCCGAAAACAATCAATAAATACAATTCACAACCACAGGGGCATTCATCAATTTGAACGGCATTACTAGAATCCTACATTATCCATATCTAGTTTGAAAAGCCATTTTAATAACATCACCTGCTTGAATCGGAGTTGATGGTAACCTGACTTAGTCAATCTCAAATAACTCGTTGGCTACACTCAATTGATCTAACAGATCATCAATTTGGAGAAACAAATAATCATCTTTCACTAACATCTCAATCCATTCACAATAGTCTATTCATAACTGAAGACTCTTGTCTCTTTTCACATGGGAAACTGTGGTCCTCATGACAACACGCTGGGCCAAATAAACCCCTTCTCTAGCAACTCTTAAATCTGCTGCTTTAGCTTCGTTATACCATCTGAAGCATTTCAATGCAAAGTCTTCAAAATTCAACCGGTCCCGGGTATTAAATCAAAGACAAACTCAACCTCTCACTAGAGGTAATCTATCGATTTACTCAAACAACACATCCTGGAACTTCTTGACTACTAAAATATCTGGAAGGGATCCTTTCATTTCATTTCAAACCCTTCTAGAGACATCTCTTTACTTTCATTCATATTTAAGTCATTAAGCTCCCATTTTGAAGCTTTCAATATTCCTTGCCTCCACACAGTATCTTGTACTCAGCTAGCCTGATTACACTCAATTCAGGACTTATATCTCTAAACTTCACTTACATCCTTTTGTCGAAACAAGACCGTACTAATTGACAGCTGGGTTATCAAAAGAAATAGTCATGAGTACTCTCTCAGTACTAGCCAACCATAATGAGGACAATCTCCCATCTTAAACTCAACATGGTCCCTCTCATTCTCTCGTTTCTAAGAATAGCAAACAGTTATGACTCCAAGCCATCCAGGCTTAATTATTAAGGTCTATTTCAATCTTATGCGTATCAGCGCCAATTCACAGGTTTGGCCCTCAACCAACACCTTTCAACATCATCAAGGGAGTCTCTTAGAAACTTCTAGACCATGGAACATGAGTTAAAAATAAATTATCTATCCTCATTGGGTGGCTACACTGATAATTCTCCTAAACTAATCTCAGAAACCCACTTGCCTTTTTAGGCTTTTCTCATTCCTCTTTATTACCTTTGGAATCCCTTACTGTTTGTTATCGTTTTTCTCATGTCACATTTCCCTTACTATACCGCTTGGGCTTTTAAACACAAATTTATTCATTAGCCTATCCATTACCTTTTCTATGCCAACCTGCTATGTCAAAGGATTCAACCATCCTTACTATTTATTTTATAATCATCACCATGACGTTGCGGAGAAGATTATATCATGTATTATTATGTACCTAAATTATTCAAGGGACTTTATCCTTAATTTATATTAGCCCATTTTTCCCTTTTCATTTTGGGGGTATTCCAGATGCCATATTTTAATATGTGGGATTTTATGGAGAAAGAAGTACCCTATGTTTTACCATCGATGTCCCATACTATTCCTATCTCTCAGGAAGCAGCTTGCCCAACAGCAACGATTCATCCCACTGATCCCTGTCTATCAGGGTCATGCCCCTTCCTATCTATAAGGAAGTAGCGCGCCATGTAATATCCATAATTTTATGCTAAATGAAATAAAGGCTAATCTGACGATTAAGATGATCAATTAGAGACGAGAAGTAGATAGCTCAAAAGGAAAGAAAGATTAAGGGCCGAAAGTTCAGGCACGGAGTTCCGTGTGAATTCCAAAATTAAGTATATTTGCCCTAGAAGCAATATGAGGATGGGAAACCTTATTGGAAGGGACCCATATGTCGTTTAATGAAAGACCAAGGGCATAAAGGTCTTTCAGTATCAAAAGTAAGGGCAAAATGATAATTTTGGAAAAGTAGATAAAGTAAGGGCAAAATGGTAATTATGAGAAAGTTGAAAGGCATTTTGGTCATTTGACAAAGTCAAAGTCAACTGTTGACCAAAAAATTTATAGATGCCCAATAGACAGAGCTTAACTCGCGGAGCATAACCGTGAATCACGGATTTTCCAGATTCGGACTTGTTTTCCGTCTATATAATTTTGAAGGTGAAAACAAGAACATTTAGAGAAAAATAGGGAAAATCCAGTGAATTATATAGTATTTAATAAAATTATTATACAGTGTACAATTAAGGCGATTTTCCCAAAAATTGGGAAAAAGACCCGAAAATCCCCGAAATATAATGATTTCAAAAATTTATTTTGAAATATCTAGAGGGAATTTTGGAAAAAAGGAAAAGGGCTTGAGAATCAGTGAAAAATGTAGTATTTTTCAAGGCCCTAAAAGAATTTTGCTCTCCGATTGTACGTTTTCAGGGATTTCGGACAGGATAAATTAATCCTGTAAAATTTGAGAAAAGTAAAAGGTATTTTGGGGATAATAATTTGGCTAAATTAAAGATGAAATTATTGAGATTTAATGAGGAAGAAAATATCTCCAGAAAAGTAGAAAAGATTTACCGGAATAAAGTTTACCTGTAAAAAGTACAATCGGTAAAAGTAACCAAATGGGATCCAATTTGGTTAAGGTAGCCAAATTTCTAACCAGCCATTACAGCCATCATTACACCTTTTCATCATCCAATTGGAAGCAAGCAAATGGCTCTTTGATGGCTTCATCTCAACCATTAGATTTCATTAAATTTCAAGATGAAATCTCCACCTTGGATTCCTTAAATGTGTGAGTTAATAAATCAATAATTCCCTTCATTTCTCCAGCAATTTGCATGACACATTCCAGCAGTTTTTGGAGAGGAGAAGTGACGCCATTTTAGAGCCAAAGAAGAGAGAAAAGCTTGGTGAATCTTCAAGGTAAACAAGATTACTACCTTGAAACATATACCAATCTCTTCCTTGCAACTTCCTCTTCCACTTCCATGGTTTAGAATTTTGATTTAGCCTCTCTTTTCTCAATTTCATGGCTTAGGGTTCTTGAGAGATAAGTGAGAAAGAGAGGGATTTAAAGCCATTTAATGGTTGGAAATGCTTCCGCTTGTTGAAAGAAGCATGTTGATGATAATATTGATATTGTTTGAGTCTTGTTGTGACTTTTGTAAATGTGGAAAATCATGAGAAAATAGGGGAGGTGCTGTCCAATTTTCCATTTGATATAAAATAGTTGAAATCATGTTTCCCCATGCATGAATGAGAGTTTGGAAACATGAAAATAATGGTAGAATGGTTAGAAGTTGAAAATTTCATGTTGAGGGATTTAGAGAGACCCTCTTGGCCTAAGCTGGAATCTGATGAAGATGAATTGTTTTGATGATTTTGATGCTTCCAATGGATCCAAAATGAGTTTTTGTGTAGGTATACAAGTGTTCATGATTTTTAGATGCTTGTATATGAATTTTGAATTTTTGGAAGTTAAAGAATAAGTGCTGTGAAATTCGATTTCCAGAGGCAGTGTAATTATAATGTGAGTTTGTGTGGCCAAATGTTGTCCAATGACAATGAGACTTTCCAGAATTAAGGTAGACTTATCAAGCTTTAATTTGATAGGTCATGTTAGTTAATTGGATTTGTGTGCTGGGAGATATGAATTTTTGAAATTGTGTCTTGTTTCTGGAATGAAATCTAGAACAGTTTGTATTTGACGAAATTCTGAGATTGATATGGCTATGATGGCCAGAATTGAGTATTTTTATATGAAATTATACTGAAAGAGATTCACATAGGAATTTGAACCACCCCAATTGGAGTTATATAGCATTAATTGTGATTTTTGAAAGTTTAGTCAACATGTTGACAGTTTTTGGTTACTATGCGAATTTAAGAAAGAAAGTGACCAAATGTAAGTTGTGGGACTCCAAGGATGAAAGTAAGCCTTTAGGGCTAATTTGGCCCATTGGGCATTCATTTTTCATGACTCTAATAATGTCATTACTTATCTAGGACTATAAAGTAACAAAGAAAAGGCTATGGTTAGAAGATCAAGGTACAAGAGGAGGAGGCAAAGTCTAAAAGGTAGTGAACTTACTTACTTGTATGTATGTGATGTTTATGTTATGCATCGATTTGTTGTAGTGCTTTGCTAGATTATGTGAAGCATGTATGAATGAATGAAGCTTTGCTTTTGTTTTTACTATGGCCATAAGTACATTTCACGAAACATTGAGCACGCAGTATTTCATTATGTGAACTTGAGCCTATGTAAGGCAAGCATATCATGCACTGGCATTCATCCTACATGCATTGTTTGTAATGTTTGCTACTGAGATTCCTCGAATCTCACCCTCCCCCATTAACCATTTCTAGGTACAAGTGCATCAAAGGGTAAGGAGAAAGTTTACGAAGTTAAAGCAAGGAATTTTTCATGAGCATGGATTTGTAATATGTAATGTGAAACCTATGTATGTATGGATGATATATGATAGCCAAGAACTCCTAATTGAATGATCAAATATGGTTCAAAAAGGATTAGGAGTTAGGGTTTCAAAAAGATGAAGTTTGAAAATGAAAAGTTTGACTTTTTATCTAAGTGAAGTTGGTCAAACCCCTAATTTTGACCTATTGTGAAATAGAGTAAATGAACTCCAAATGAGCTGAAAATTTACAAAAAAATATTTGGCATTGCAAGCTTTAAGACAAGTGAAAGAACACCAGATTTGGAGTTTTTTACAGAAAGTTATTAAGTTCTAAAATTTGAAGAAAATCACTGAAAAACCTGGAAAAATAGAAAAATGACAAAATGGATAGTACTTTTTCACTGATTAAACTGTATCGTTTGGGCAAGATAATGACTCAATGAGTATTTTTTTCATTATAAAGGACCTTACAAGTTTCAAATATAAATTGGAAGCACTCAATTTCGATTTTTCTAGAATTAGTTATGAATTTTCAAAGTTGGTCCAAAATACAGTGAATAGTAACTTTCAAAACTTTAAAAGTTTTCAAAGTGAAATTGTTGGACCTTTTGAACAATTTGAGACTTCCCATTAATTCTAAATCAATATATAATGAAGCTAAGGATTAAGTTAATGTATGTCACACGCCCTACCATGGCAATATCATTTTGGTATAGGAAGATCACCGCCCAAAACTTAGAGAGATATTTGTTGGCTAACACTTTCTTTAGCACACTTTTCGTTTTTTCATCATCTAGCAGCGTATCTTGTTCCCATTCGGAACGTCTCATAACCTCTTAATCACTTAGTAGTGGCATTTAACATTAATGAGAACTTCATTTCTCACTTTTCAGGTTGGCTTAATTGTTACACCTTTCCTTATGCCTAAAGATATATTATAATATCATTAACCACAAGCACAATTTTGAAGGCATCACAAGAAATTCATAGCGTTCGTATCTAGTGCAGAAGACCATCTTGAAATTGTCCTTGCTCTAACCCAGACCTGGTAATAGCCTGATATAAGATCTAATTCAGAAAATGTTTTGGTACCACTTAATTTGTCAATACATCATCAACATGGGGAAGCAATTACTCGTACTTTACTGTCACTTTACTTATTTCATGGTAGCCTACACACAATCTTAGACTCACTTCATTCTTTATCAGCTCTTCGCTTCTTTTATCTTAATTGAAGCAATTTTGTATGGAGTTTTGAAAATCGGGTTTTGTTCCTGGTACCAAATCAATTGCGACCTCCACTTCTCTTTCTGGAGGCAGTCCGCTAATCTCTTTTTGAAAATGCTTCCAGGAAATCTTTGACTATTGAAATGTTACTAAGGGACTCTTTAACTTCAATCTCAACTAAGGAGAAAGTCCCTATTGCACCTCTTGCGACTAATCAAGCATAAAGACCTCTTTGGCCCTTTCTATTCAATTAAATAAAATCTTCATCTTTGAGGAGAAAAGTAATTCTATACTTTCACGGGGATTCAATTTCAGGTTACGTTCGGTAAAATCAATTTGCAATGTTTGAATTTCCCGTAAACTTTCTCCTCTGAACAACTTTGCATTATAAACTTTGGTCTTTTGGTTGCCTTTGCATTTCGCTTGAACCTCAAGATGATAATATCATAATAGATTCTGATCAAAATGAAGTGTATACGGGGTTCTTTGCTTTTACTGGGAGCTCTCCCTTCGGTACCAGCATCTCTACCGGGCTTATGGATTTAGGACATTCTGATCCAGCTAATATGCCTCTCTAGCCCATCTGGATATGTAACACCTCTTATTTATCCCTCTTAGCTTCATTATAATGATTTGGAACTAATTAATGGCCTCAAACAACTTACAATGTCAAAATGGACCAAATTGAAACTTTCATTGTGAAAAGTTACTATTCACAGTTTTTCGAGCCAAATTTGAAAATTCATAACTAATTCTAGAAAAATTGAAACTGAGTAGTTCCAACTTCTATTTGAAGCTTACAAATTTCTTTATGAGGGAAAAATACTCATTTGAACTGAAACTTGTCCAGTTGGTACAGATTATTTTGCAAAGTTGTACTGTTCATATGGTAATTTTCCATTTTCCTAGGATTTTCTGTGATTTTTCGCCAAATTTGGATAGCCATAACTTTCTCTACAAAATTCCTATTCCAGTGAGCTTTAGTTTGTTTTAAAACTTGCAATGTGAACTATTTTTACACAAAATTTTAGTTCTTTTGAAGTTCATTTACTATGTTTCCCTACAGGGTAAAGTAGGGGGAATGACCAATTTTACTTCCAGGATTAAGTCAAATTTCAGCCTTACTTAAATTCGTAAATCATCATTTTGATTTCTAAACCTTTCTTAGCCATATTAACCTATGTAATTAGACATTCTCAAGCATATACTATTCATCATAAGTCCATGATACATAAACAAGTCATATTACATGCCACACTACACTTTAAACATAAAGTCCATCACTTAATTCACAACATTACATATCCACTTTGCTTCAAGCATCATGGATTTCCTCCTTACCCTTTGATGTGCTTCCACCTAAAAATTGTTAGTGGGGGAGAGTGAGATTTCAAAGAAATCCCAATAGCAAAACTTTCTAACAAGTTTCATAAAATGCATGACATGTTTCATAATAAGTGTGAATGCATAATGGAATGAATGTGCAACATGAGACATTTATATGCATATGGCCATAGCACATCAAGCACATATTCACACTTTCATTCACATAAAATAAGTCATGCACAATTTCAATACAATTTCACAACATAGAGTTAAGTTAGAAGGTCTTGCTACTTTTACTCTTTAACTTTCCCCTTAAGTTGAAAGCTTTCTTGACATCTTAGAAATTTATCCTTTTGCACCCAACACTTGCCTACATAATCAACAACATCATGGCCATTAATTATAAGCCATTTCTAGAACAAAAAACCCTTGAACCAACTCTTGAACTTTAAGAACCTTAAAAACCCTAACTTGCCACTAAAGTCTTCTAGGGTTTCCACAAACTTGTTACCACTTTTACCCTACACAAAAAACTCATTTTGGACTCATTGGAAGCATCAAAGTCATCAAAAGAAGCTTCCTTCCCCCTGTACCTATTGTGGACGAGACATGCACACATATTCCTTAAATGGAATTTTTCAACTTTCATCATTTATAACACTTGATTCTTGTTTCCTAATTCATATTCAAGCATGGTATAACTTGATTTTAGCTCTCCTATATGAAATGGAAAATTAGACAACATCTCCCCTAAAACTTCAAGATTTCCCAAGTATTTACACGCAAATTATAAAGTTCAACTCGGAATCCAAGTAATCTATAGTGTAAATGTAGATTGAATGTAAATACTCCTCTTTCGGTACTTTAAACTCTGACTCACTTCATCTTCAAGAGGATGGAGAGTGCTCAGCTACTAATGGGTGATGGAAACAAGCTTAGCAATGATGATGGAGGCATGATGAATGGATGGATGGTGATGAAAATGAGATAGTAGGGTTTCGTGTGTGTGTGGAAGATGAAAATATGTGTGTGCCTCTCTTCTTTCTTCCCTCTACCACTTTCCTCAGTCCTTCTCCATGAAATTACCATAAATGGAATGAATAAACCATTCTGAATTTGATCTCTCAAGTTGGGTCAGGTTATTTTCCATCTGGAGTAAAATTCTGGTGTTGATGCGTGATATTTGTCACGGCGAACCTCTCCCGAGAGTTCATGCCTGTTGATAGAACTTTGGCCGTGGCGAACATTGAATTGCACCATGGCGAACTTCTCCAGAGCTGCATCCTCTTGTCTTTTGTACAGAGTGTTAGAAGTTATGCCTTAGAGCCAATCATTGTTTCGCACATTATTTATTTTAATGAATTTTCTCCATTTAATTATCATAAACTTTGCGTGTTTATTATGATAATTGCATCCATGGGAAAATTATGAATATTGTCCTGAATGTCCCTGGTCAGTTATCTATGTGGGAACAAAGATAAAGTAAGACCAGCATAACTTTGATAAGGTATGGAGATACAAGTCAAAGTCATAGGCACTTGTAAGAGTGTAAGGTTCTAGACCGACCCGCTATGAGAAAGCTACACGGATTAAGTCATTAGCTTATCTCATATGTAATCACTTCAAAATGCCCTTCGACCTGAGGTCATCATAGATTCCTACATAAAAGTCGTTAAGCTTTGACCTAGTCAAAAGTCATCTTTGACCAGGTGATGATAAAGGCTATGCTAGGGCTTAGGGGCTTTCATGTGGAGGAATGTGAGTGATCAAGATGGGATTTGTCCCTCACATTAGTTGAGAGATATTACTGGGCCCCTCGATGAGTGAGTCTAAGAAATGTATGGCCATACTGTAGCGAAAAAGAGTTTTCATTTCTTTAATCAGACTACTCAGGGATCGAGAAATTAATGGTCGGGAATAGGAGGATGACGTCATCCATTCTTCATCCTTGATCGAAATATCGCATGATAAAAGGGACGTGATGTGGTTGCATGAAAGGTTTCATCATGTTAACAATCCCCATATGATTTGGCTAGTCGTAATGTCTTGCTAGAGACCGCTTGCGACTTGTGGGCTAATGTTGAGTTTAGCCCATTGCCAACTTTATATGGGCCTACAGGGTCGCACGCAAGAACAGCCCAACATAAGCTTTATTTCTAGGGTTTATTCAAATTTTAAATATATGTGTATATATGTTGAAATTCGAAATTGCACAATATTATATAAATAATATTTGTGTGTGTTAGTTTAATTTATTTGATAAATTAAACAAC
>JANTPZ010153328.1:0-10352 GCA_025593235.1 Vachellia pachyceras | reverse complement strand
CTGATGAGCAGCAAGTGCAGGCTGTGATCAGATCACTTTCCCTAGTTGGGAACATATGAAAGTCAACTTAACTCATAACGATAACATCATCACTTTTGATGATGTTGCGAAGCACCTTGAGCTTGAGAATGAAAGCCTGGAGGCATATAAGACTTCTGGGCATGCCTATTACATCAAGGATGCAAGCCTTTTCAATGACAATCCCGATTTTAAGAAGGGCAAGAAATTTTGTGGTAAAGGCAAGAAGGATGTCCCTAAATTCAAAAAGGGGCGAAAGTAAAGGTTGACCTGAATGAGGTCAAATACTATGCCTGCCAGAAGTTGGGTCACTTTGCGAGGGACTGCCTTGAGCAAAATGACCGTGGAAAGACTCAAACTCAACAGACCATGTAACGAAGGATCGGGGATCCCTCGTGGATTACTGTCGGTTACCGTAATAATGCGAATGGCTTTATGTTGGCAATAACGCAAAGATCGAGGTCAAAGGCATAGTCACTTGCAGATTAGCTCTGCGCGGTGGAAAGACCTTAATCTAAAATGATGTACTTATACACCGGACATTCAACAGAATTTAGTTTCTGTACTCAGTCTGTTGAATTATGGGTTTGATGTGAACTTTCATGACAAAAGGTGCTGACATTCTTAGCGACGAAACCTTTTACGGTTTAGCTTTCCTTTAAGGAAAGTCCTTTGTTATGGATGTTATTGATTATTTCAACTTGCATGACTGTTTCGTTAGTTCTCCAATAGAACAGTTGGTATAAATATCTGGCATGCTAGACTATAGCACATAAGTTAGAATTGAATGATCAAACTAGCGAAAGAAGTTTGCTAGATGAATTCCAAACATGGAGATGGCCTTATGTGAAAATTGTTTAGCTGGCAAGGCAACTAGAAACCCTTTCGATATGGGAACTAGAGCTGAAAATCCATTAGATTTAATCCATTCTGATGTATGCGGTCCCATGAGCGTGACGGCAAGGCATGGAGCTTGGTATTTCATTACCTTTACTGATGACTTTTCACGATATGGTCACGTCTATTTGATTTCACAAAAGTCTGAAGCACTGGAATGTTTTAGACAATATATGAACGAAGTAGAAAATCAAATAGAACGTAAAATTAAAGTATTACGTACTGACCGAGGTCGTGAATACTTATCCGATCAGTTTAAACAGCTCTGTGAAGAAAAGGGGATAATTAGACAGCTAACTATCCCTGGCACCCCACAACAAAACGGTGTGTCAGAAAGAAGAAATAGAACTCTTCTAGACATGGTTAGGTCAATGATGGCTCAAGCAAGCTTACCTATTTCATATTGGGGCGATGCTTTGTTAACAGCGGCCTTTATACTTAATCGTGTACCCTCAAAAGCAGTCAGTTCCACACCCTATGAATTGTGGACAAAACGCAAGCCCGATCTAAATGTCTTAAGACCCTGGGGGTCGGCTGCATACGTCCACAACGATTCCCACAGGAACGGGAAATTGGGTCCAAGAGGAAAGAAATGTATCTTTATAAGATACTCAAAAGAATCCAAAGGATACGTTTTCATTGGGGAAAACAAAGATGGAACAGTGACTGAAATTGAATCAAGGGATACTGCACTTTTGGAAAGTGAATTTCCTGGCAGAGGAGAAATAGATCGAACAATATCTCTTTATGAGAGAAAAGAACAAGGTAGTGCAGATCGATCTAATGATCCCCAATCGTCTCAATATATCGATCTGAGTGGGAGATCAGAAGGCTCAGAAAGGTCTTTACCGAGACCGAGACAAAAGAAATATAAGAGACGAGAGGTCTCTACAAGAAAGAGTGACAAGGGAAATGTACCTAAGAGGCGCTTCCCAATAAGGGGGAAGCACTAATGGTCATTCTGGATGGAGATGATGAGCCACGTTCTGTACAAGAAGCCTTGTCGTTCCAACCTGCCAAGAATGAATGGAAAAAGGCAATGGAAGAAGAGATTGATTCAATGAGAAAGAATCAAGTCTGGGAACTCGTTGATCTGCCAAAAGGTCGAAAGGCCGTTGGGAACAAGTGGGTTCTCAAAATAAAAAGAAAAGCGGATGGATCAATTGACAAGTGCAAGGCACGTCTGGTAGCAAAGGGGTACACACAACAGGAAGGTATCGATTACGACGACACCTTCTCGCCTGTTGCACGCTTTAATTCAATAAAGCTAATTCTGGCAATAGTAAACAGTTTAGATCTGGAGTTACATCAAATGGATGTGAAAACTGCATTTCTAAACAGAGACTTGGATGAAGAAATCTATATGGTACGGCCATTAGGTTTCATAAAGAAAGGCTCAAAGAGCAAAGTTTATAAGCTCAAAAGGTCCATTTGTGGACTGAAGCAATCATCCAGACAGTGGCACTTGAGGTTTCACAGAGCGATAACCTCATACAATTTTTGAAACGATTAAAGAAGACCACTGTGTCTGCATTAGGCGATTTGATGATAACTTTGCGATGTTGTCATTATATGTAGACGACATACTATTGGCCGAAAATAGCTTAACTTCGATCTTAGCCATTAAAGAATGGTTGTCATCGAACTTTTGAGATGAAAAACATGGGGGAAGCAGAGTATGTACTTGGAGTTAAAATCCAGAGAGATCGCTCAAAAAGAATTCTATCTCTTTCACAGGAGAATTACATTAAGAAAATTTTTGAGCGTTTCAACATGAGTGACTGCAATCCCTTAGACACCCCGGTAGCTACTCGAGTTAGCCTGAATCTTGAAATGTGTCCCAAGACTGAGTCAGCCAAGAAAAGAATGGAAAAGAGTTCCTTACGCTAGTGCCGTTGGAAGTCTAATGTACGCAATGATGTGTACAAGGCCAGATATTTGCTTCGCAGTTGGACTTGTGAGTAGGTTCCAATCAAATCCTGGTGAACAGCGTTGGAATGCTGTGAAAAGGATTCTGCGATACTTAAATGGCATAACGAATTATGCACTAACTTATTAAGGAAGTGATTGCGGCTCCTTAGATTCTCCGATATTGATGTAAGCGGAGATGAAGTTGAACGAAGGTCAACTTCAGGTTATACCTTCTTGCTAAATCATGTCGTCATAAGTTGTAGTAGCAAGAAGCAGATGTGCATAGCCCTGTATTCAGTGGAAGCTGAATTTGTAGCTTGCACTGCGGCAGTGCAAGAGGCGATATGGCTGAAAAGATTTATTAAACACCTTGGATTTGGGAATGAGAGTACAAATCCTGTGTTAATATATTGCGACAACACTGCAGCCATAGCCTACACAAAAGACCCAAAATATCATAGCAAGACAAAGCACATTGATATTAAGTATAATTTTGTGAGAGATTATGTAGCACAGAAAGTGATTAATGTACAGCACATATCGACCAAGAGTATGGTCGCGGATCCCCTGACTAAACCAATAGCTAGAGAAATGTTTGAGAAACATGTAAGGGCTATTGGTATGTGCAAAATGTAATGTTACAGACATTATGTATTGAATTTATGATTGAAGTATGCAATTATTTATCATTGATTTATGTGTCTATGTACAAGTATACAATGTCTAGTATGTCGTACAGGTAGATGAGGTAGGCTCTCTCACACGAGCTACCGCCTTTGATACTCAGGAGGAGTATGCAAAGATGAGACACTTGTATTCACCAGTAAGGCAGCAGGAATGCTGATATGGTAGAGAAGAAACACAAATTCAAACTTGTGAACATGATTTTCAGATACAGAAGAAAAATCAGAGGATAGAACCCACAATCAAATCACCACCAGCCATAGATCACCTGCGAGTACTTGTTATTAAGCCACCGGAAGCTCTTCCTCAGTGAAACTTTGACCTTCCCTTCCGCAGAGTACATTTTATAGCTAGCAACTCTCTTCTTCCTCTGAAGCTCAGGATCCTTGAAGCTCCAAGACTTGAAAGCAGACCCAGAAATGCTTTTGCCCTTTTTCAACTTCAAGTCCCTAGGAATAGGACCCATCTGCGTTTGTGCATAAGAAGTGCTGTAGCTCCTCATAATATAGGGTCCAGGTGCTCCATAGTAGCTCTCTATCTGTATCGTTTGCCCATTTCCATAAGGCCTAGATCTGTCGTAGTCCTCCATGGAAATTGAAGTGCTGTATCTCTTGAAGCCCTTTTTTTTTTTGTTCAGAGAGATGACCAGGACTTGAGGAGGATCAGAGGCAATGGCAAAATGGGGTCCAACAAAAGAACTTTGAGCAGCTCTGATATTTAGGAAGCAGCCTGTTGATTGGCTTCGTTTTACTTTCAACTATATTTATATTTTTCTGATCTTAATTTGATTATACGAGCAAGGGTGGACTGACTTTGGGCGATAATTGATTAATTTCTTTTCTTGTCTAGTTGGCGTGTCTACTGGGGGAATCATATGGTCGCAATTTGGTTTAGACTTTGTCAAGGGTTTTGCTTTTCAATCTAGATTTTTGACCCAGACAACATATTCCCGGAAGCTGATTTGACTACAGTAAAGTTTTGCGTATTCTATATTCTTTTTCACAAGTCAAGCTTTCAACAATCTAAGACGGTCCCTGTTTGTTGGCGCAAGTCTATGAATTTACCTCTCCTTATGGAAGATAACAGTGTCACTCAGCAAATAAAGATAAGATCTTTATTTAATAGTAAGAATAAGATGAGAAGAAAAATAGAATAGGGATAAGGAGAGAATCGAAATCCATGTAACAGAAGCTATCACCATTTATTGGGCAGCTTGCATCGCCTTGGCATTAATTAGAGTATGCTAATACTTGATGCGTTTCTTATTTTCAAAATATAAATCATCACATTAACGCACAAATAGAAGTTTTCCTAATACTTGATTGCTGCGTTTCTTGATTTATTGTAAGCTAATACTTGAAGCGTTTCTTATTTTCAAAAAATAGGACAGATAAGAAACATACATCTCGATTGTATGCCAATTTAATAATCAAGATGCAAGTAGTTAGGTAATGTAACAGGCTAGCTCATTTAGCCAACCAGGAAAAGTACCGCAACCCAAAGCGCTATATATAATTTAGGATGCGTATGGAAAAATGGTAAAGAAGTACTTTTATACAAATTGAGGTAAATATGTGGAGGAGATTATCTCGTTTTACGGAAAAACACCGTTGAAAGTACTTATGAGTGAGAGTTAAGTGATTCCAAACAAGCACCTAATCATGAATGAATGAATATTACGCATATGCGATTTATTTGTTACACTATAATAGCATTACTTGTACACCCAAGTCATGAAATTCAGAAATTACAATGTTAAACTTGGTTAAACAAGCAACATACATCAGATTGTTCCACGGAAATAAAAAAAGCGTGAGCGATGCTCTCTTCCGAAGTGAACGTCACCAACACCGGTAGAGGTGAACGAACCCCAAAACGCCAATGATAATCGTACAACCAAGAAGGTCAAAATACGCGACAAAGATGAATCAATTACTGATATGGAAACTGAATCGCATGATATAGCTACTGAGGCTAAAACCAGCTGGGAGACAATACAGAGGAAGCTGTTTGAGGAGGAGGTGGCTGGGATTTCGAAAACCGAATCGCACGGTGGAATGGATGCTGATCGTTTATGCCAGAATGAGAATGTCGCCATGGACGACGACTTACCTCAAAACGACGGCAAAAAATCTTCAATGCAGACTGTGCCGTCCTTCAAAGATCAGCTTATGAGCTCTGGAATCGCAGGGGAAGGAGGCACCGCCAGCCAGAAGAGAAACATTCAGGAAGAGCTGGAAATTGAAAAGGATGATATTACTGTTATGATGGAAGGATATATTCCAGTGATCTCTTTCTCGCAACGCGTCAAAAAATGGATCAGAAATCATCCCAATGCCACTGTCATGCACCTGCCAAGAATTCAAAGTGACCATCGGTCCCTACTTTTTTTTTTTTTTTGATACATTCGGTCCCTACTTATTAACTCAGAAGCCGGACAACAAGCTCTGGAAAATACATTTCGATTTCTTGCTGCGTGGACACTTCACCCAATCTTTAAAAACCTGGCTGCAAAGTGTTGGACAGATGACCGAAGCCTAGTGGAGAACATTGCCCACTTCACAAACGAGGCTCAGATATGGAATAAACATGTTTTTGGGCATGTGGGCCAAAGCAAGAAAAAACTTAGAGCAAGGACTAATGGGGTACAAAAGTGGCTAGAGCGGTACCCATTCTCTTCCCCCCTTCTTGAAGTGGACCGTTCTCTTTTAACTGAGTATGAAAATATTTGCTTTCGAGAAGAGTTGCTATGGATGCAAAAGTCACGCAGCCAGTGGATTTGTGATGGTGACCGTAATACGCATCTTTATCACACTAAGGCTCTAATCAGAAGACGCTACAATATACTATCTGGGAGAAGACGCTACAATAAGATCATGATGCTAAAAACTGATAATGGTGATTGGGAAGCTGATTAAGACAAATCACGTACAATGGCATCAGATTACTTTGCCACCTTATGCAAGAATGAAAAGTCACACTTTGTTCCATATAATTACAGAGGTTTGTTCCCCTCATTACCTATGTCAATGATATCACTTATTGATTGCCCTGTTACAAAAGCAGAAACTAAATAGGCTCTTTTTGATATGTCGCCGCTTAAATCCCCTGGAGCCGACGGGTTACATGCATTCTTCTTCCAAAACCAGTGGGAGACGGTTGGCGACTTAGTATTCATTCCGTGAAGTTAAATCCATTTTTGAAGGAGACATCGATCCAAGCTTCAACCGCACTCTAATTGCCTTAATTCCTAAAGTTGACCATCCATCAACGCTGAAGGAGTTTAGGCCCAGTAGCCTTTGCCGCACGATCTATAAAATTGTTACTAAGATAATTGCTACTAGATTGAGCCGAGCTATGCCGCTGATAACTCTTCCTTACCAAACTAGCTTCATCAAGGTAAATCTTGAAAAAGCTTTTGTTCGGCTTAATTGGGATTTTATTGCTGATACTCTAAAGGAGGCATATATTCCTGCTAATATCATTAATATTATTATGAAATGTGTCACCATAGCTTCCATGCAAGTTATCTAGAATGGGAAACCTTGTCACCAAAAAAAAAATCAGTCTTTTCTTCTCCAACGTGGAATTAGACGAGGGACCCGTTATCACTGTTCTGTGTATGGAAAAACTATCTCAAGCTATTAGCCACGAAGTGACTACAGGTGCATAGCATCCCATTTGCATAGGGAAGCATGGTCCATTGTTATCCCATCCCTTCTTTGTAGACGAATTAATCTTGTTCAGCACTCCAGAGAAGTCCCAGCTTAGTATTATCCATAAATTCTTGAATGATTTTTGTTTGTCATCGGGGCAGAAGGCTAGTGAAGCCAAGACAAGGATATATTTTTCAAAGAATGTTCAACCCTGTGAGGCAAACTCAATATGCAATAAATTGGGTTTCAAGAAAATGGATTTGCTTGGCAACTATTTGGGTGTTCCTTTGCTCTATAACAGAGTTACCAAAGACACTTACCGACACAATGAGGAACAAGTACAACAAAAACTATTAGGCTGGAAGGTTTCATCACTCTCTCTAGTAGGATGCATAACTCTTGGTCAATCCGTTTTATCAGCGATTCCCATCTATGCTATGCTGTCCACACGTCTGCCTGCTTCAACATGTACAAGGATCAAATCAATCATCAGGAATTTTGCTTGGGGTTCCACAGAACAGCATAAAAGAGTCCATCTTATCAACGGGAGCTCAATGTGCCAACCAAAGCAATGTGGTGGATGTGGACTTGGGAATATTGAGAAACAATACTTAGCTTTCCTCATAAAGCTCATTTTTGCTATTATTACCAGATCTGATCTCCTTTGGGTTCAGGTCCTTAAAGCAAAATATGGATGGCCAGAAAGACAAGGTAACGTGGCAAACAACCCAAATGCATCCCTCTCATGGAGAAACCTCCTTGCAATATGGGAAACTACAAACATGGGTATGAGGGCGAGAGTTGGCAATGAGACACACCAAATTCTGGACAAATTTTTGGGTAGAAGATTTGGGCCCTCTTTGCGACCTGACTTTCGCTCCAATTGGGGAAGCCAATCGAACCAAGACCATTGACTATTTTGTCTCCCCAAATGGGTCTTGGAAAACGCATGATTTTGCAGGGCTTTTACCTCCAGACATTACTAACCAGATCATGAACCACAAAGTGCCTCTTCCATCTGATCCACCTGATACATACAAATGGCATCTTGGGGGGGCAAAGGAGAATTTACAGCACAATCTACATATTGCATGCTTACGGGGATGAATAGAATGGTGAAAATCCCAAGTGGAACCTTGCTTGGAGCTGGTCAAGGCCACAATGAATTAAAACGTTTTTATGGCCAACGCTAAGCAACAAGCTCCTCACTAATGCGGTAAGAGTTAAGAGGCATATGGCTTCTACGAATGTTTGTGGGATATGCGAACGAGCAGCAAAAGATCTCAACCATGCTCTTAGATCATTTAACTAGATTTCTTCATACTGAAATGTCATGGTTCCCAATCATCTTCGGGACCAATTTTACCATTGCTCTTTTACGAACTAGATGCTCGGGAATCTTGGGTCATGCAAAAACTAACGTTTCATGGTGCACAGCTTTTGGTTTGTTATGTTGAAAACTATAGGAAACAAAAAATATGAGATTGTTCTGCAATGAAACTATGCGGTATCACCGACTCATCAATAAGTCCTCTCTGAGTGAGTGTACATATGCAAATTGTACAAGAATATATAATTAACTTTATTTAGACATACTTTATTTGGAAAAGTTTATTTACTCCCCATAAACATATTTAACAATATTTTTTTCGTAAAATGAGATAGTCTCATTCATATATATGTAAAAGTATTTCTCTACCGTATTCTCAAATGGATACTCTTGGTACCTTTATACTTGTAATGTTTTGGAACAATCTTAACAAATATTTTATTCAATAAAATTCTCTTTTCATTAGAAGGCGGCCAAATTTCTGTTGAACCGCAAAGACCATTTTTCGGTTTTCCCGTATTCTGTCCAGAGTGGCTGGGGAGCGAGGGAAAACAAAACAATGGCTCAGGTTCTAAACCTAAGCGCGCCACTCCCAACTAAGAGCAAATCGTTCTTGCTTTCTTCTCAATCTTCTCGTTCTACTTGCCAAAGCTGGACTTCTCTGCAGCGCAAACTCCAATGTAATGGCAGATTCCTTTGCCTGTTCTCCGACAACAAGAGAGAGGTAATCGCTGTATGTTCTCATTTGACAGATTTAAGTGATACAATTGATGGATTTCGGTTTACGATGTCCTACTCACCAGAAATTCGTATCTGAGGATGTTTTTTAATTGTAATTTTTGTCAAATGAACTTCGTTCTTGATTTACCCCCCTTATGCTGGGCTGGAGGAGGGTGTTTGGCTGGGGAAATGAATTTAGTATTACGGATTACTGAACGGCTTGAAAAATGCAGAAAGATGCTTTTTCTGGGGTCTAACAGTAGCTGTAAATATTGAAGCCTTATCAGTTGCTTTTTGGGTTGACAGTTTTTTCTTTTCGTTCCCTTATCATGAATTACCATATGGCATGATAGTCTGCACTAGTGCTTTATTGTGACAAAAGTGAACCTCTGGGATTTGTTCTATAGAACATTTTCTCGAATCGTAGCTTCCCGTAATGTGACCGATCAATTTGTAAATGTTTGAGTCCAAGACTGAAGCATGATGCCACTTTTGAACTTATGTATAGTATTTGTGTGTTAGGGATATCGGTATATTAGTAGTGTGCAAGGCCCTCAACTGCAATGTGTTTTATGGGTTTTGGTCCTCTTCACCGACCGAATTAAAAAGGATTCTTTGCTTCACTTGTTTTAATTCGTTTCTCAACCTAGAACTACGCAGGCGATAGGTCAAACTGACTTTTTTTTGGTGAATAGGTCAAACTGACTTTTGTTTTCCTGCAAAGGCTGTTTTAAACATATTCAGACAGGCATCTCTTTGATTTTGTTGGTCCCCATTATTTACATAGAATTAATTGAATAGAAAGTTAATATACACATTCAGCAGACTGTCATGGGCAATTCACAAGAAGTAATAGATCCAACATCTCAATCTGACAAATGTTTTCTTGGAATCGAGAGATCTGAAATGTTATACCTCAGTTTATTAGTACGCTATGTAATGTGATTAGTATGTTAATGGACTTAACACTGTCTCCATTACTGACCAATATGTATGTGGATAAATTATGGGGTAGCAGTATCCTTGTCACTGAATTTTTGTAGAACTTGTAAGATTCTCTGTCACTCAGCATTATGTTTCGTGATAAGTTCTAAATGCAGTGCTGAATTACAGTTCCTCTTTCTTCATGTTTAACA
>JANTPZ010153324.1:0-11744 GCA_025593235.1 Vachellia pachyceras | reverse complement strand
GAAGCATGTATGAATGAATGAAGCTCTGTTTTTATTTTTACTATGGCCATAAGTACATTACACAAAACATTGAGCACGCAACATTTCATTCTGTGAACTTGAGCCTACGTAAGGCAAGCATATCATGCACTAGCATTCATCCGACATGCATTGTTTGTAATATTTGCTACTGGGATTCCTTGAATCTCACCCTCCCCCATTAACCATTTTAGGTACAAGTGCATCTAAGGAGAAAGTTTATGAAGTTTAAAGCAAGGAATTTGTCAAGCATGGATATGTAATTATGATGTAATTTGTTATGTGAAACATATGCATGTATGGAAGATATATGATAGCCAAGAACTCCTAAATGAATGATCAAACATGTTTCAAAAAAGGATTAGGAGTTAGGGTTTTGAAAAGATGAAGTTTGAAAATGGAAAGTTTGGCAAAGTCTTAATGTAAAGTCAATCAAATGCCTAACTTTGACCTGTTCCAAAATAGAGTAAATGAACTCTAAATGAGCTGAAATTTTACAGAAAAATATTTGGCATTTCAAGCTTTAAAGAACACTGAATTTGGAGTTTTATACAGAAAGTTATAATGTTCCAAAGGTTGAAGAAAATCACTGAAAATTTGGGAAAATGAAAAATTACCAAATGAACAGTGCTTTTTCACGCATTAAACTGTTTCAATTTGGCAAGCTAATGACTCAATGAGTATTTTTCCCTTATAGAGGAACTTATAAGCTTCAATTAGAAATTGGAAGCACTCAATTTCGAGTTTTCTAGAATTAGTTACGAATTTTCAAATTTGGCCCAAAAATCTGTGAATAGTGACGTGAATAGTAACCCTAAACTTGAAAATTTTATTTTTCACTCTTTGGTTACTCTAAGTCACTAAAGGCCTAAAGGTGCTTCCAAATGGATATAAAATGAAGCTAAAGGTTAAGATTAAGGAGTGTCACACTAAGTCACTAAAGGCCTAAAGGTGCTTCCAAATAGATATTTAATGAAGCTAAAGGTAAAGATTAAGGAGTGTCACAGTTTAGGTAATGGTTTTTGCAACGGTTATATGCATTTGCAACGGTTTTAAAACAGCTCCAAATACGTTAGATATGAAAAAAAATAAAATTAAATATATTACATACCTGATTTATTTATTCATCTTTATCAGCTCTGACAAGGGGTAAATCATCATCTCCTTCGGGAAAGAAGTTTTGAAAATCAATATGAGAGAATGGCTCCGTCTCATGTGTCAATTGTTTATCACTACACCCATGTCATAAATATTTCTGGGCTTAAGATGAACAACCATACTCCAATCTCTATGCTTCTCATCTTCGACATAATAAACTTGTTGTGCCTTGAGAAATTCACAGATGTGATGCCCGACTCATCTATAGTTATTCCATGAGGAGTTGTCATATTTGCTCAAGAACACTTGAATAGTGTGACAGTGAATTAACCTTGATAATTGAGTTCGATGATGTCAACCAATTTTCCATAGTAGGGGACACCTCTGAAACGCATGTCACCGTTATTGGTGCTTGCATAACTTCTTGTACCGAAGGTCCCAGAAGCCCCGGAATTTAGGGTGAGAGAACCTTGATAGCATGAAACTGTGCAGAACTTGAACTTGTTGACGTTGTATGCCATAAACCTTTTCGCATACTGGAGTGGGCCAATGGTAAGACTTGTCAAATCAACTGGGTGGGGTTGTTGTCATTGTGTATTCGGTGTGCAAACCAACTTGGGAATTCTCTATACACCCTTCCATCAACCTCAATTGATGTCTATGCCCGAATACGTAGTTGACGCTTGACATAACTTCTGAACTCTCTATCATGATTAAACATATATGATATGAGTTGACAAACATACATTAAATTAATAAAATAATATAATGGTGCTTATACTCAATGAATGAAAGGATCAACTTGACTGCAGTTGATCGATGTGCCTGTAGCATCTCATTATGAGTAAGGTTGAAGTATTGATGTCCTCCAACTGGTCTCCCAACTGGAGGGAACAAACCGCTTGTCGATGTTGAGGGACCAACATTGGGGCAATCATCAATAGGAGGAAAACGGTTGAAAGATATCTCTATGTCATCAAAGTACCGTGAACGGAAGTTCAGGACCTCATCTCTTAGCTAACATTATGCTATTGAACCCTCTAGTCATGCTTTATTCTTGACATATGACTTCAACTTCCCTAAGAACCTGTAATAAGTTAAAACATGAAGACAAATTAGTAAATTGGTGATGTACCGATGTGTGTAAATAATATGTGTGAATACTTTTTAACATGAGCATCTTTCAATGGGATACATTCAATGATATTGAACCAGGCCACTGAGTTTTTCCTCTTGAACAAGGTAGACGATGAGATGCACCATGCCAATGAAAAAGGAAGGAGGGAATATCATCTCCAAATGGCACAGTTGTTGGGATTAGAACATACAAATGCAGCGGAAGAAACAAATTTCAAAAATTTTCTAATCCCTCTTTTGGATCTATCAAAGGCGTTTAGACAGAGTAGTTAGGACAGTACCTTAGTTTTGCAGTTCTTGAATTCACAACAAGCAATAATCTTTTTGTGATTCTTGGAAATATGATCTCACGGAGCCGATGCTTCTGATCGTCTCCCTCTACTGGTATCCAAGCCAACAGTTCCCAATAATAGTAGCGTGATAGCGCCTTTCACATTTCACTCTCTCTCTCTAGGGTTTCTGTGGCTCAAAACCAAATTTAAATTGCATACCTCCATTGCTCATGAGTCCTCATATATATAGAACTCATGAAGTGCATCATAATTCAAGATTAATCTTTTATTAATCTTGAAAATCCAAATTTGAAAGATATTCAAGATCAATCTTTTATTAATCTTAAAATTCGAATTCCAAAAGATATTCAAGATTAATCTTCATTAATCTTAAAATTTGAAATTTGAATTTCAAAAGATATTCAAGATTAATCTTCATTAATCTTGAAATTTGAATTTCAAAAAGGATATCAAGATTAATCTTTATTAATCTTGAAATTCAAAATTCAAAAGACATTCAAGATTAATCTTCACTAATTTTGAAATTCAAAACATGAAATTCAAATTTTGCAATTTTAATTTGGATTAATCTGATTTGATCAAATCATATCCTTATAATTAATACAAATAATGAGCCAACGAATTTAATCTATTTCTATAAATTAAATCTGAATATCAATGTTAGTTATTTAATTCATCAAATAAATTAAATATTGAAACTAACATATAATATTGTTATCATTTCGAATTTATATATACATATATAAAATATGAATAAACCCTAGAATTAAAGCTCATGTTGGGCTATTCTTGCGTGCGACCCTGTAGGCACATATGAAGTTAGCAGTGGGCTAAACTCAGTATTAGCCTACAAGTCGCAAGTGGTCTCTAGCAAGACGTTGCGACTTAACACATCAATACCTTTCATGCAACCACATCATGTCCCTTTTGTCGTACAATATCTCGGTCAAGGATAAGGCATGGATGATGTCATCCTCCTATTACGGACCATTACTTTCTCGATCCTTGAGTAGTCTGATCTTAGAAACGAAAACTCCTTTTCATTATAGTATAACTATACATTTCTCATACCCACTCATTGAGGGGCCCAGTAATATCTCTCAACTAATACGAGGGACAAATCCTATCTTGATCATTCACATTCCTCTATATGAAAGATCCCTAAGCTCGATTATAGCATTTATCATCACCCGGTCAAAGGTGACTTTTGACTAGGTCAAAGCTCAATGACTCTCATGTAGGAATCCATGATGATCTCAGGTCAAAGGGCATTGTGACGTGATTAATATGAGATAAGCTAATGACTTAATCCATGTAGCTTTCTCATAGTGGGTCGGTCTAGCACCTTGTACTCTTACAAGTGCCTATGACTTTGACTCGTATCTCCATACCTTATCAAAGTCATACTGGTCTTACTTTATCTATGCTCCAGTATAGACAACCAACCAAGGACATTTAAGACAATATTCATAATTCATCTATGGATGTAATTATCAAAATAAACATGTAAAAGCTATAAAATTAAATGGAGAAAATACATTAAAACAAATAGTGTATGAGGCATGATTAGCCCTAGGGCACAATTTCCAACATTCTCCCACTTGCACTAAGTACAATTATTGATTTGTCTAATTCTCGTGGTCTTAACATTATCCTCATGTTTCACTTGAGCAGGCGGTTTGGTTAGAGAATCAGCAACATTATCTTCTACAGGCACTTTGCATATTTTGATATCACCTCTATCATTAATTTCTCTGATAAGGTGAAATCGCTTGAGTATATGATTGATCATTTGGTGTGACCTAGGCTCCTTTACCTGTGCAATAGTACCACTATTGTCACAGAATAAATCTATTGGATTTGAGATGGTAGGGACTACCCTTAGTTCAAAAATGAACTTTATGATCCAAACGGCTTCTTTAGTTGCATTCGATGTTGCTATATACTCAGCTTCTGTTTCAGAATAAACTCCAGTGCTTTGTTTAGAGTTCTTCCAACTTACCGTGCCACCATTAAACATGAACATTTGTCCTGACTGTGATCTAAGATCATCTTAGTCAGTTTGGAAACTCGCGTCTGTGTAACCAGTTACACATAGTTCATCATCCAAACACCATATTAGTGTTTAACATCCCTTTCTGTGTCCTTTATCTCATTCAGAGATACTGTCACTAAGAGATTGACCTTTTTAGAGAGTATAGTGGGCACCTTGGGTGGTAGGATAGCATCCATTAAGTAATACATTAGGGATTCACAGGCTCCTCCTCCTACATCTCCTCACTCTCCAGATCTACCTTCTGATGTTGTGTTTGAGATGAAAGACTTCTCAGCTTCTGGGTATACTCTTAACTCAGCCTCCCAGTCTATTCCTACCCCTCCTATTTCCTCTGTTCCTCCACCTGAGCCCTCCATTACTCCTGATGTTCCTGGTTCTTCTCCTCAGTGACCCTATTTGATTGATGATAAAAAGGGGGAGAAGAAATCAGAATTTGTTGTTGGGCACCTTTAGTTTTTGAACTTTGATTATTATGTTATGTATCTTGATGTTTCTAACTTACATTTGAATTATTGTGGTTCATGATTATAGTTGAATTGTCACATTCAGTTTATATATTTGTCTCTAATGCCTATGTTCACAAAATCTTCAATAATTCCTGATTTTATGGTTTTGTCATCATCAAAAGGGGGTGAATGTTAATATCACATTTTGATGATAACAAAATGCATTGGTTTATGTTTTGCAGAAATTATAAAGTTATAAAATTTTTTAAACTTAGCTTTTTTTACAAAAGAATACTTGAATTTTTTATGTTGATATTGCAACACTCGAGTTTGGCATGTTAATACTTGAGTTTCAAACTTATAAAATGTTTTCAAAATCAATAATTTTAAAGAATACTCGAGTAACAGTTAAAGCATTGATAACACTCAAGTTTTAAGGCTTAAAACTCGAGTATTGAAGATTGAAGTTGTTACAGAACTTAACACTTTCATTGAGTACTCAAGTATAAACAAAAGTGTTGGCAACACTTGAGTATTGGGACTTAATACTTGAGTATCATGCTTCAGAACTTAAGTTTTCCACGCAACACTCTCAAGAGTACTCAAGTATAAACAAAAGTGTTGACAACACTCAAGTATTGAGACTCAATACTCGATTATTAAGTTTTAGATTTCAAGTTTCCCACGCAATACTTCCAAGAGAATTCAAGCAGAAACAAAAGTGTTTACAACACTCAAGTACTGTTATCTAATACTCGAGTGTAGAAGGTTTTAAGCTTCTCATTTTTCAAAACTCTTACTGAACACTTGAGCAGGAATAAAAGCATTGACAACATTCAAGTACTGGTATCCAAAACACAAGTATTGAAGATTTTCACTCTCTTCCGAACACTCGAGTGTTATGCATTAATACTCGAGTATTAAGATAAATTTTTCAATACTTTCTTCTATACTCAAATGTTAAACAAAAGTATTCAAATCATTCTTCAGTCGATTTCTTCCAACACTTGAGTAATGTGAATACAAACTCAAGTATTGCTATTATCTGGCAGTTTGCAGTCTGACAGCACACTTGCTTTTTGTTGAATCATTCCTTATTTACGTATTAACTTTTTGAATATCAAATGCCCTCATAAATACACTACATTTGAATCATTAAATAGGTATGGGCACAACTCATTTGATCTCCGATGCAGCTTCAACGTTCATCATCGCAGTCGTTCAATGTACAAAATCACAGACGCATTTAATGCTCATCAATAAAGTGTGAATGTGAGAGTAACGAAAATATAAATGTTTCTAATGGCTAATTAATTGCATCCAACCATAAATAGCCAAGCATTCAAGATGGAGAGAAGCAGAACAACGCATTGAAAGCTTCTGACATTTATTCCACTCTTCTACCTCTCTGTAAATCATTAATTACTTTCTTTATGCCTTAGTGATTTCATTTTCACTCTTTCAAGTGAGTTTAGACTACCTTTCATTATAATAAACCTGTGAGAACTTAAGGTTGGGACCTTGAGTCCATTAAGATAAGAATGTGCAGGAAAACAGAGATTGTGAGACTTTGTTTTAGTGAAAGCTGTAAGGGGGAGCGAGAATCCTCATTGTAAAGGCTTGTGAAGCCTGTTGCTGTTGTTGTTAGTGGATTGAGAAATCTCATAAGCTCTCTAAGGACTGGATGTATGTTAGGACGACCTAACCAAAATAAATCTCTCGTGTTCATCTTTCCTTTACTCTCTGGTTACTTTGTTTTAATTCCGTGCTTTGTGATTTTTATTTTTAAAAGTCACAAATTCACCCCCTCTTGGTCAAATCCTACACTAATAGTAATTACATGCTCTAAAACTTAAAGTAGGAATTGGTCACTCTAGGTTTCTTGTGTCAATTATTATTTTCTAACGTGTTAGAATTGATATTTTAATCCATTTGAATTTATATTTTCATTATTTGTATTTTGATTTGCTCAACGTAAACTAAATTAAGATTTTTAGTGCCTATTTACCTATTAAATTGAGCCTTTGTGGGATCGACCTTGATTTACCATATATTATTTTTATAACTCGTACACTTGCGGTGCATAATTAAATTTTGGTAGCATCATCCATTCCCACACCTCACTTAATTATCATCTATCTCAAATTAAGGGAATCATGGTTTTCACATTGGTAAAGGCAGGTAAATGTTAGGCTTGGGTGTAACGTCCCTTCATAAAATTAAAAAAAAGAAAGAAGGGACAGAGCTTGTGTGACAGAAAGGGAAAGAGGAAGAGTGTGGAAGAAAGTTAGAGTGTGGAGGAAGGAAGGAAAAGAAAAAAAATTGAAGCAGCAAGCGCTGCGCATCTGTGGGGTGTATAAATACCCCCACACACCCCATCTCACATACATAAACATACACACACTTCTATTTGGAGAAAGGGAGTTCAAAGAGCCCAGAGAAAGAGAGAAAGAAGAGAGCAAGGGCGCTAGAGAGAGAGAGAAGAGAGAGGGAGGTATTTTCAAGTCCAAAGATACTACTGCTGGGATTATTTAGGTAAGTAAAACGATTTATTTTCAGTAAACTTCTTTTATGAAAGTTGTTCTAAATATTTTTCTCTTTCTAATGGTAGTAAAATTATGTTGGTTGGAGAATTTTTTAATTTAGATATTTTTCCTGTTGGAATTTTATTAGTAGAAAATCTTATATTAGTAAAGTGATCTTTATTATTAATTTTTGTGATAGTAGAATTATTTATTGATATTTAAATTACTTTAGAAATTATTTATATATTTTTGTTGTTGTATAAAGTTTCTAATATATATATTTGACTGATTAAAGTTGAGTTAAATATTCTATTTTATATTTTGGAGGTAATAATAAATCCTTAATAGCTTAAATATTTTATTTAAGGTTGTTGGAGATCATAATAATTTTATTTATGAGTTAAACATTTTATTTGAGTGTTTAAAATTTTTAAGTTGAAATTTTTAGAGTGAAATTATTTTTAGTACTGAGATATTAATAGCTTTAAAATACATTAAGGTATATGAGGATTTTTGATAAAATGAGATATTTGAGAAATTAATAAGGATTTTATTTTATGAGTATTTTTTAAGTTCTAGAATGAATATAATTTTGGCTTTAAAAATATATATGTGTACATATATATATTTAGTGGTGGCTTGTTGTGGTATTAGAAATTCTAGAGGGATTTAAGTCTCTAAGTTATTACTTTTACCACCTAAATTAGTTATTAAACTAAAGTGTGGTAATGTTGAATTGTGTAGATTAATTGTGAAAAATTGTTGGTTTTGATCATGGGGATTATTGTTGTGATCGTGTTATCTTTGCTTAGCGAGAGATAACCACTTTCCACTTATCACAGATACTGATGTTTGGCTTTTGAGTTAATTTGATGTTATGCTCTGATGAAATGTTATACGGATTTTCTATTAGAAAAAACGTTCAGTGGGACTAGTGATTTTTTTGGAGAAATATATTTTTATATATATGAAAAGAAATTGATCGGTGGCTATGGTTGAATCCACAAGAGAAAGACCATTCGGTGGCTACGGCTGCACCGAAATTGATCATATCTGATACATGAGATGCTAGTGGGTGGCTACGACTGCACCGAAATGGACCGTTAGGTGGCTACTGAGACAATGATGGCTGGCTACGAATGCATCCATGTGAGTACGACCGTTAGGTGGCTTTGACTGCACCGAAACGGATAATACATTAGTAATGAAGTGATGGTTTATTACATAAGAGATTTAAATGACTTACTTATAACATTATGTGTCTCTTTATTTTATTCTGTCCTACTTGACACCTCATTAGTACACGTCGGTATGTACGATGAGTTGGAATTTGGTTACGGAGACCGTTGCCTCATCCCGTTTCTCTTAATATTTTTTAGGGAATAGTTCCTGTAACACACCTTAATCAACCCCTTTAACTTCATTTTATATCAGTATGGAACCATTATTGGGCTTTGAATAGCTTAAAAAGTAAAAAGAAATCAAATATGAAAATTTGATTTTTAAAAGTTACTTTTCATTGAATTTTGGCCCAACTTTGAAAATTTGTAACTAATTCTATAAAAATCGAAATTGAGTGGTTATGGGGGAAAATGCTCATTGAGTCATTAACTTGCCCAATTGATAAAGTTTATTGTGCAAAGATTTACTGTTCATTTGGTAATTTTTTATTTTCCCAGGTTTTTCAATGATTTTCTTCAAACTTTGGAACATCATAACTTTTCGTACAAAACTCCAAATCCAGTGTTCTTTAGCTCATTTTAAAAGCTTGAAACATGAAATATTTTACTGGAAAAATTCACCTCATTTGGAGTTCATGTTCCTTGTTTCACGTCATGCCAAAGTACAGGGTTTGACCAACTTTACAATCACCATTTAGTCGAACTTATTTCATAACTTCATACTTAGGCATTCCCACTTTTAAATCTCATTTGTTCATGATTAATCATGCATTTGGGAGTCAATAAAGCATGCTTCCACTACTCCATGGCAATTATGCATGTAGGAGTTTAATTTACATAAATACACAACAACATGAACTTAAGGGTAACTAAGTTACATAACCAAACATCCATCCAAAAAGTAACATAAAACTTGCTTCATGCATAATTTAGCTTGTCCTTACCCTTTGATGAGCTTCCACCTAAAAAATGGTTAGTGGGCAAGAATGAGATTTTTGGAAATCCCAATAGCAAAACTATCTAACATATTTCATAAAATGCATGACAACTTTCTATATAAAAGTGGATTCATAAAAGTGCAACATGAGACACATAGATGCATATGGCCATAGCATACAAATGCACACATCCACATTTTCATCATCATAAATTCTCAAATCAAGTCATGCATAATTTCAAAAGAGATTTTCATAACAATTTATATTAGAGTTAGATGGTCTTGCTACCTGATTGAGCCATATTAGTATTAGTTTTCTACTTGAATTTCCAGAGTCTTAGAATCAGATTTAGTCCATACATATCCCTTTTGTGCTTAATTTGAGATTAGGAGTTGTTGATTAGGATTAGTGCGATTTTGGGTACATATGCCATGAATAATTATATTATTATGTTTAAATTCCATCATGAGCAAATAATACTGCACATATTTGCTATTCCATTTCAGGAACTCTGTACAAAAGACAAGAGGATGCAGCTCTAGAGAAGTTCGCCGCGGCGCATTTTAATATTCACTGCGGCCAAAGTTCTATCATCAGGCATGAACTCTCGGGAGAGGTTCACCGCGGTGAATATCGCGAATCAACATTAGATTTTTACTCCATATGGAAAATAACCCGACCCAACTTGAGAGATCCGATCCAGAGCGGTTTATTCATTCCATTTAGGGTAATTTCGTGGAAGAGGGCTGAGGAAGGAGGCAGAGGGAAGAGAGAAGAGACACACACAAATATTTTCATCTTCCACACACACAACCCTATTATTCTAATTTCATCACCATCCATCCATTCATCATGCCTCTATCATCATTGCTGAGCTTATTTCCATCACCCATGAGTTGCTAAGCACTCTCCATCCTCTTGAAGATGAAGTGAGCCAGAGTTCGAAGTGCCGAAAGGGGAGTATTTACTTTCAATCTGTATTTACATTATAGATTACTTGGATTCCGAGTTGGACTTTGTAATTTGTGTGTAAATACTTGGTCTCAGTTGAGCTAAACTTGGATTAATGTGTAATGAGTTGTTTTTTGATTGACAAAGTAGAATGGAGTTCATTTTGCTTATTCAATAAAGTCTTGTTGTTCTCTTCTATCATCCTAGTTGTGCTTGGTTTTAGAGTCAACAATGTATGGAGTTGATTTTGTCACTTTGCGATTTCCGTACATGCACTAAGTGTTCTGAAAGGATTTCATGGATTGGAGTTCAAGTCATGAGATTTCTGACCCAGCGAGTTGTTGGGGCTTTTAATTACGAAACTTAGTGCGAAAGTCGATGCTTTCCCTAATCTTTTGCGAATTGTAATATCCCCATTGTCCAGTAACTGAGGATAAGGGCAACAGAGTGTTTAAGGGTCCAGAGATTGAAAAGAAGCATAGGAGATGCTAAAGGTGCCATTTTGCAAGCAAATAAAATGTAAGGGCAAAATGGTCATTTTTGGTAAAAGTCAAGGGCATTTTGGTAATTTTGACCAAAATACCGAAAAATGACCCAAGGCACCATGAGGTAGAGAAAAAGTCACTGATCATTAATTGAGGCTCAATTAAGGTTAAATGGACAAAAATGCCCTATGCAGGACATTTTTACGATAATTAATATTTTGGCTATTTAATGAGTTTTAGCCAAATATTAATATTAATTTAAATTGTCCAAAGGCCTCATAAATGTAATGTTAAAGTGGCTAAAAATAGTATTTTAAATGCCCTAATTTATAAAATTGTTTCCAGAAGAAAGTTGGAAACAGTTTGTCGGAACGGTGATACGAAAGACCGAAAAACCGTCGAATTTGGATTTTCGGAAGAAAATTTATTAAGGGCATTTTCGGAATGAGTTTTGAGGAAAGAAAAATATCCTAATGAGATTATGAATTATGGGAATTTTTGATGTATTAAAATGGTCTTAGTGATCAGAGAATTCCTGAAAAGCATTTCCGGTAGCCAAAATACATAAAAGTAAGGGCATTTTGGTCAAATGGATTTTGGGTCAGATTTTTAAAAG
>JANTPZ010153318.1:0-11630 GCA_025593235.1 Vachellia pachyceras | reverse complement strand
GTTCATAACATAAGTAACAAAGTCAAATTGTGTACCAAGCACATACTCAATGCATATGGCCATAGCATAATGTTACTCATGAACACATTCAACAATGTTATAAAGTCATGCACATCATTAGAATAATTTCTCAACATACTAAGTAAGGTTAGAAATCTTTGCTACCTTTAGGTTTTACTTTTCCTCAACTTGTTCTTGATTTTGTGACTTGTCTTGGTCACTTTGAAAATCACCCTCTTGAACATATTCTTGCCTACACAATGGAGAATGTAATGGCCATTAAACATTACCATTTCCAATGCAAGAACAAATGTAAAAGTCCCTTAACCATTCTCTTGAATTCCTTAAACCCTAGAGACTCAAACTTGTCTCTAACTTTTTCTAATGATTCCATAATATTGGGACCACTTATACCCTACACAAAAACTCACTTTGGATCCATTGGAATCATCAAAACAAATCATCTTCATGCCGTTCCAGGTCTGGACGAAATTATGCCTCAAAATTCCTTAACATGAAACTTTCAACTTCTAACAATTCTACCACTTGTTTCATGTTTCCAAACCCTCATTTATGCATGGAAAAACATGATTCTAACTCTTCCATATCAAATGGAAAATTGGACAGCACTTCCACATATTTTCATGATTTTCCCAAAATTACAAAAATCACAAAACATCTCAACCAACAACAATACTATCATCAACATCCTTCTTTCAATAAGAGGAAGCATTTCCAACAATTAATTAGCCTTAAATCCCTCTCTTTCTCACTTTTCTCTCATGAACCCTAAGTCATGAAATTGAGAAAAGAGAGGCTAAATCAAAATTCTAAACCATGGAAGTGGAAGAGGAAGTTGCAAAGATCAATTTCATATATAGCTTTAGGTGGTTCTCTTCCTTACCTTGAATTTCCACCAAGCTTTTCCTCTTCTCTTGGCTCAACAATGGCGTGACTTCTCTCTTCCTTGGGGCTGCTGGAACTGACGTGAATTGGCTGAAGGAAGAAGGGAATTTGCTGATTTAATAATGCCCATTTATTGAATTAATGGCTAGGATCTCATCTTGTAAACTAAAGTAGATCTAAGGGTTTAGATTAAGCCACCCAAGGGCCACTTGTCATGCTCTTATTGGCCATCATAAAGTGCTCATCATGGCTGTAAAAATCTGATTCCCCTTTGGTTACTCCAACCAAACTGGATCCCATTCAGTTACTTTTACCGATTACACTTTTTACCGGTAAACTTAACTTTATTCCAGTAAATCTTTTTCTACTTCTCTGGAGATATTTCCCTTTTCATTTAATCTCCATAATTCCATCTTGAATATAATAAAATTATTATTCCCAAAATACCCTTTAATTATCTCAATTTTTACAGGATTAATTTATCCTGTCCGAAATCCCTGAAACGGAACAATCGGAGAGCAAATTTCTTTTAGGGCCTTGAAAAATACTATATTTTTCACTGATTCTCATGCCCTCTAGATTTTCCAAAATTAATTTTTGAAATAATTATATTTCGGGGATTTTTCGGGTATTTTTCCCAATTTTCAGGAAAATCGTCTTAATTATATATCGGGTAATAATTTTATTAATTACTACATAATTCACTGAATTTTCCATATTTTTCTCCAAATTTTTGAAGAGCTCCTAATATTTCAAATAATTATTTTTCCTCTTTTACCCTTAAAAATTTCGTAGACAGAAATCGGGTCCGAATTTGGAAAATCCGTGTTATGTCATTGCGATCGGTATGCAGAGATTTATCTTTTGGGCATCTGTAAATTTTTTTGATGTTTTGGTCAACTGGTTGACTTTTTGACTTTGACTTTTCTTTTGTCAAATGACCAAAATGCCCTTTAACTTTCTCATAATTACCATTTTGCCCTTACTTTCTCTACTTTTTCAAAAATTACTATTTTACCCTTACTTTTGATACTAAAAGACCTTTATGTCCTTGGTCTTTTATTAAATGACATATGGGTCCCTTTCCTGAAGGTTTTCCCATTCTCATATCATTCTGGGCAATTTTCCTTTACTCTGGAATTCCTACTGAACTCCGTCTACTAATCCTTACGACGTCCGACCTATAGTCTTTCTTTCTGTACTATTTACCTCTAATTTCTCTTTTCATTTTCTAGCTATCGGATTAGCATTTCATTCAGCCAGCATAGAAATTTATGGATATTACAGTAAGCACTTGATCCTAACAATTGGTATCAGAGCCAAGGTCATAGGTTCGATTCCCAGCATGACAATTACTGAGGGGGAGATTGTTAGCTAAGGTGTGGCATCAATTGTCCCATGGCGGAGGCCTGAGGGGCCAAGTCATAGTCGAACCATGGCGCTTGGGAGTTTGCTCTACTGTAGGTTAAGGAAATAGAGTTGTGCCCTGACTAACAGCTACATCTTTTGACCGTAACATCCCATTTTTATTTATTTAGCGGATTTAATTATCTTTGAAAAAAATAATTATCTATTTAAAGGATTTACTTGTTATTTAGAAACAATAAATTGTAAAAAAATCATTTGAGTAAAAAAAATTTATCCGAATTGGAGGTCTATAAATTAAAGAGAAGATAAATGATAATAAAAATAAATATTGTTATAAAAAGGGGAAAAAGAAGGAGAGAAAAATATATATATATATATATAATTGTAAAAGGGCACGTGGCCCTTGGTGGTTGTATATATAAATAATATAGTATATACATCCAAAAGAGAAGGAACTAATCGTGGCCTTTGTAACACATATATTAAAAAAACAATAATAGTAAAATGGGAAAAGGGGACTCAGCGTGGGTATTTAAATACCCATAGTGCATAGTGGCTTTTAGGTTTTCTTTGCCTCTCTATATGTCAGTAGGCGTCGGCTCTCCATTGAGTGTAGAATTTCGTTCTAGAATCAATTAGGTAATCAAAACTACTTCCTTTCAATTTATTTTCTTCATAAAAATTTTTCTAAATAATTTTCTCTTTCTAATGGTAGTAATATCATACTGATCAGATGAAAACTTAAGATTGAGGTTTGAGATAAAGATTGAGTTTTGTCAAGAACTGTCTAATGAAAGGTAGAGGGGTAATAGTTATGAATTTTCCTCCTTTTGAATTTACGATTTGACTGTTGTTATAATTTAAAATAATTATTTGATTTAATCAGCTTATAATTTAATCTACATAGGTTGTTTGCACATATTAGGTTTGAGTTAATGATTTATTAGTGTCATTGAAGATATTCTTGAAGTGTTAATCAGCTTATGTGGTCGAACAGATTAAGGATCTACAATTTAACAGTTTTATGCTTAAAACCCTAAACTTTAAATTGGGAATTGTGCAATTGAAGTTGATTTGCGAATTAATTAAGTTTTTGGGTAGAGGAGAATGATTGAATTTTGGGTTAAATTAAATAGTTGAGAGTCTATTGAAGACTATGGATTTTAAATGATTATTTCAAGAACTTAAATGTGGATAGTCAAGTTGATTATTTAATTTAGTATATTAAATTTGTATCTATATTATTGTATAGATTAACTTGATTGTGGTTGGTGCTTGTGGCTTGAGCTTTCAAGTATTCGGGAGTTGAGGTAACCGATGTTAATTCATTTTATATGCTTTGCATGGATTGTAAGGTATTTTCGATACCTTAATTATGTATTACAAATCTTATCTCTATTTTTATATGTTCAATTTTAGTGAAGTGGGAAGTATTTTCTTTATATATATATAAATGATATGTTTTTCTTAGAGATACGTTTGATGAGCTATTCATAATTTATCTTTATCTGTAACATATTGTGAATTTGTGCATTTGTGGGGAATTGACATATTAGGTGTATGGAAGTAGTTGGGTGATCTTGTGATGATGGGACTTGTGTAATGTATTATGAATGTATCCGCGGTTGCCCCACACTGATCATAGTGGTTGGTTGTATTGTGACTCACACTCAGGTGGAGAGTCGGCCTAGACCCAGGAGGGAGGCCAGGATTTATTGTGACTCACACGCAAGTGGGGAGTCGGCTTAGACCCAGGAGGGAGGCCAGGATTTATTGTGACTCACACGTAAGTGGGGAGCCGTGATGGAGTGATACGGAGGAGTAGGTTGGAGGGATCACTTGTGCATTCTGATTGTATTGAATGGAAAACATTATGTTGTTCGAATATCATATATTAGCACTACTTCACTGACTTATAATCCCGTATTGTGTATTTTGTGAATTGATTGTTGGTTACTGGGACTTTATGTCTCACCCTATCGATATATTTTTTTTCAGGAGAGGCGTGAAGGGAAGGAGCCAACAGTTTGATAATAGCTATCACTGTAGGCTAAGTAGTTAGGTTATCTTAAGGAGAAATGTATATTGCCAGACTTTAAGGCTTGCATACTCTGATTTGTCTATCCTTATGTTTATTTCAGGATATTCTATTTATGGGTAACAATCTGTCTTTTAGAACTCTAACTTGTTAGGTAACCATTTGAGTATTATTTATGGACCGCATGTTTAAGGAGAAGACTAAAATTGTTGACTCTTATGGCTTTTAATGGTGACTTGTGGGCGAACTTTATGCCCTGGGTCGGAATAATACTGTAAATTGTGAATGGTTTGTGGGTTGAGTGTCTCATCATAACTTTTGTACCCTAAACCTTAAGCATTTAATAATTAATTGTTTTTAAATGTCTGAGTTGTTTGAGGTTATGAATGGTATCAAAAAAGATTATAAATGGTATCAGAAAGAATAATAAGTTATCTAATTAAACGAGAATATATTATAGGATTAATTGTATAGGGGGTTACAAGTTGGTATCAAAGCTTAACGGTTCTCGGGCTTGTTTGTGCATTGCATGTAGTCCTTTGTCAACATACATTCTCTTTACATATCCTTCCCTTCTTGTTGTAAGCCTCTTATTTGTTGCTCTTCTCCTAACCTTTACGGGGTTTTCCCTTTAGGTGGGGAGAGATGGTAGACATGAGATATATGATTAAGACATGTTTGAATTTAATGTTTATGTTTGAGGGTTGTGAAATGACTATAAATTTGATCTGTATGCCTTTGAGAGTTGTTGATTTTATTGTGTATGGTTTTGTTATTATCGAACCCTATTATTGTAGAGTAAATCACTTATCAAAAGTGGTGCCAACCTAAATGGTAGAGAGCTAATAGTTATACTCTAAAGTTGTATGATAAAGTTGTATAAATGGAATTTGTCATATTATTATCATTGGCATAAGTGGAGATAAGTAACTAGAAATATTGTTAAGTATTTTTTGTCTCTTTCTCTATTCAAACCTTAGGGGATGGGAGTATTTGACAGATTGTGATGGTAAAGGAAATTGCTAAAGTACTTTTATATTATTAACACACTTCTATTCTCATGCCATGATTATCATGTTTGAACTATGGCTGTTTATTATTAGTTTTTGTTGTGCTTGTGAATCTTTTATGCCTTAAGGGATGGACTTTGTGCTTACTTTTTTGTCAATGATTGTGCAAGTTTATTATAACTATTATTTTGTTTATGTTTTTCTTATAAGCCAAAAGAAACAAATATTTTAAATTTGTTGTTTAGCTTGTTTGGAAATATTTAATTTCTTGCTTTAATAAAGTATTAAATTTAGAAATTACTGTTTAGCATTCAATTATTCTTTCTTGTCCTTATTGTAGTATTGTGGTGATTTAAAAATAAATAATTTTTCAATACGTGGTCTTTTTTTTTGGAAATTTGAAGTGAAAATGATTTTGTAGTTATTACATATTTTAGATATATAAAGATTGCAAATTATCCTATAAAAATCTATTCCTTTTAGTTCCCTTCCACTTATTTGATTATCAATTGTTTTCAAGGTGTGCAATTTTCAAATCTATTAAATTTTGTTCTACAATTGTATATTTAATATTGAGAAAAGATAAAACATATATATTTAGTATCTAACAACTATTTTTTTTACTGCGAGTAATTGATTTTTATTGTACTAAGTGATTTATTCAAAATTTTCACCATTTATATTGTTTACATTTTCAAAAATTCATTTGAATATCTTAATTACTTTTTGTTTGTTACCTAAACTTAAATTCGAACTTAAAATTTTCTTCTTTTAATGCTTTCATTTATTCTTTGATTAGTTCTGAAATCTTCATTTTTAATATTATTAATTTTTAAAATTTGATTCAAACATATATTTTTGTGTTTAATAACATTTAAAATGAATCAATTCAATTAATTTAATAAATTTAATCTTTCTGTGGTGACTTATTTCTATATTCTCTTTTATTGTTTTGATTTTATTAATATAAAAATACAAAATCTATATCCATGATATTTTCTTCCTTATTTGATTCTTCAAAGGATCTTAAAATTCTGTATCCTACTATTTTAAAAAGTATTTGAAAATAATTATTTCATATTTATTGAGCAATATTGAAAAAAATCAGTAAAAGCATTGTTTGAAAGTTTTATTAGTTAGGAGACTTAGTATGCTTTTCTACCATTGGAAAGTGTATCAGTACTTGTTTAAAATCTTTAGACAATAATATTTTAAGACAATGTTTTTAATATCACTATTTTGTGGATTTTTCCCCTATTTGGTTTGTTCAATAATTACGATTTTAAAATCCACTATCCTTTTGTTTGAAATTGGATTTGAAAAAAAATGTTTTATTAAGTTTATATTTATTTTGAATACATTTTTGTTTTATTGATTTTTAAAATAAAGACTATACATTATCAATTAGTGTGAAAATATATTACATCATCTATTTTAAATATCAGATCTTGATAGTTTCCTTTTTCAAATATGCAATTTTGAGGCATTTATCTTTGCTTAAGGATTTTATCTTAACATAAACTCCTTGTAGTTATACACTTTATTCAATTCATTTATTAAATTATGACTCCAACATGGTACTTTCTTATGTATTCCTTTTTCTTATTCAACTGTTTGACACTCTCAAAATGTTCAATTTAAAGTTTTATTGGACTTTTTTATTATAAATCTGATACCAGCATATTTATTTTTTCTTGTTTTATTCAAAATCTGAAATAGTAGGATTGGTTATGCTGATACTTTACAATTTTATTTGAAAATAATTATTATAGTTGATAAACATATGTTTAAAATTGGGTTTAAACATATTTTCATAGCTGGCTAGCATTTCCAATATATCTTACATTTTTTAATAAAAATTATTTGAAAATAAATATGTGAAATGTGAATAAAGATGATTGTTTGAACTGGTTGGGAAAATGAGTGTGAATTATGAAATATATCTTATGTGATATATTTGTACTTGAGGATTTGATACTTCACTTATAAAATGATGTGATTAATTGACCTTATTGACACATATATTGTGAAGTGAAGATAGAGGGGATTGTGTGAACATTTTAGAAAATTGATTGATTTATAAATTTACTTTTCATGTAATTAATTCTTAATCTCTCACCAGCACTATCGTGGGTATGTCTTTCGAGTTGGATTATTAGTTGTGATTTGTGAGACTTTTGTCTCACCCTATTGCTTTTAACATTTTTAAAGGATAATATTTGAGTTGAGAGAACTAGAAATACTTTGGAGGTTTGGCCATAGCTATTTCTATTGTATAGCCTCCTCTACCAATGTGTTGATTTGATGCATATTGCAACTGTAGGGCTCGTGCTTAAGCATATTCTAAAATTTTAATATTTTCATATCATGTTATTTGGGATAAATCTAACATGAGCTAAGTACTAAGATATTTCTAATTGATTAATTGAGTATAGGTTTAGATTAAATTAAAAAGTTGGGAATATTGATTAGTAAGTGTTCTTGCTAATCCTTGTACTTAGTTAAAAGATGAACTTTATATTATGTGGTTAAGGCAAATATTTAATATTGTAAATAAGGATAATTACTTTAATATTCTTTCCACTAATAGAATAGGAAATCCCGATGGTTAGGATAAGTAGTTATTATTTCCTGATTTTCCTCCTATATCTATGTGATTTGATAGGATCCTGTTCTTCCTATTTTCCCTATAAATTCATGTACTCACAGATGAAATAATAGAATAATTTTGGCTCTTGACTCACATGGTATCAAAGCTACGGTTCCAACCTCTAGAGATTCCAAAACGGAACGCACGGGTGAGAGTCAGACTACTGTCTCTGAAGGTTCCGATACGGAACACACGAACGAGTCGCACCCAAAGCATTTAACGGAGGTACCTGAAATCCCGATGTCGACGAGCGAAAAATCATCGACGAGTGATGCACGACCATCTGGGAGTCAGTCCGGCACGAACACTGGCTTCGACAACGTCTCTGTGTTAATCGTGTCAGATAAACTCAACGGCTCAAATTATTGTGAATGGGCCCAGGCTGTGAAGTTGGCCGTCGGCGGTAGAGGTAAAATGGGATACCTCACTGGCGCTGCAAAAATTCCAGAAGAAGGCAACGTTCACGCCACACAACAGTGGTATGCCGACAACTCCATCGTGTCATCTTGGCTGATAAATGCGATGGTCCCACAGATCAAGCGGAGCTTCATGTTTCTTCCCACAGCCCACGAGATATGGGAGGCGACCCGTGACTCCTATTCTGATGGTGAGGACTTGGCTCGGTTGTTTGAAGTAAAAACAAGAATATAGGAATTAAAGCAAGGCGACAGAGACGTTACTGCATACTGGCTGGAGTTGTCTGCATTGTGGCAAGAGCTCGACTTAATGGTAGATGAGGAATGGGCGTGTGCCCGAGACGCAACACGATACAAGGAACAGACAGAAAGAGAACGTGTGTTTCAATTCTTAGCAGGGCTGAATAAGTCTCTTGATGATGTTAGAAGTCGTGTACTAAGCCGAGTACCTCTCCCATCCACCAGAGAGGTCTTCTTTGAGGTAAGACGTGAGTTATCAAGGCGCAAAGTTATGATGACAGAGTCACCAGCACTACCCACACCAGATTTTGCTGCATTGGTAAGTAGAAGTTTTGATAATCACTCACGAGGACAGAGAGGAAAAGTTACTTGTGACCACTGCAAGAAAACAGGACATTCCCGTGATACATGCTGGGACCTACATGGAAAGCCACAGGATTGGAAGCCTAGAAAAGGAAAGACTCGTGGCTATCAAACAAATTTGGAACATTCCTAAGAGACATCAGAGTCGACAGAATTGCCTCATGTTGATAAAGAGCATGTAGGTAAACTTATTGAGATGCTAAATGTACTGCAGAAAACAGAGCAATCTCAAAAACCAAATCCTACAGCCTCTATAGCACATAAAGGTAAATATGCTCTCATCACTACTACCAACAATTTCAGATAGGTTGTTGATTCAGGAGCATCAGACCACATGACATTTGATTCCAAGTTATTCAGTACATATTATCCAAGTGCTGGTAATGAGAAAATTAATACAGCAAATGGATCTACCTCATCCATAGCTGGTAAAGGCAGTGTTGTTATCTCAGATTTCATGAAATTGGATTATGTATTACATGTACCTTATTTAGCTTGTAATCTTCTGTCCATAAGCAAGCTAACAAAGCAAGCTAATTGTTGGGCTCATTTTTGCTCTACTCATTGTATTTTTCAGGATCTCTCATCAGGGAAGATGATTGGCAGTGCTAAGGAACATGATGGTCTCTATTACCTTGATGAATCTATCGTGAGTAGCTTGTGGTCTCGAATTCACTGCAATTTTGTGTCCAATTCTGAAAACCAAGATACTAAGGATCTTATGTTATGGCATAGAAGGATGGGTCATCCTAATGCTCAGTATTTGCATCAATTGTTTCCTAAACTTCACTTCAATAAAGTTGCCAATGAGTGTGAACTTGCCAAACATCATCGCACCACATTTAAGCATGTTGACTACAAACCCACTCGTCCATTTTCTATTATTCATAGTGATTTGTGTGGTCCTTCTCGTGTTCCAAACCGCACCCACAAACTATGGTTTATTACATTTATCGATGATCATACTAGATTGAGTTGGGTTTACCTAATCCAAAACAAAACAGAAGTTCCTTATGTCTTTATTGAATTTTACGCTATGATTAAAAATCAATTCAATACCACCATTCAAATACTCCATACAGACAATGGGACTGAATACTTTAATCAAAATATGGGTAGTTTCCTTAAGGATCATGGAATAATCCACAAAAGTACTTGCCCCAACAACCCACAACAAAATGGCATTGCAGAAAGGAAAAATAGACACCTTCTTGAAGTTGCTCGTGCCCTAATGCTTACATATAATGTTCCAAAATATTTTTGGGGGGATGCTGTTCTAACAGCCACATATCTCATAAACAGAATGCCTAGCCGAGTTCTTTCTTTTTCCACACCTCTCCAAAAACTCAATGAAACTCACCCTATTGTTCACTTGGATACAAATCTGCCACTCAAAATCTTTGGTTGTGCCACCTATGTACACTCTCATCACTCACCGAAACTAGACCCTAAAGCTGTCAAATGTGTATTCCTTGGTTACTCATCTACTCAAAAAGGGTACAAGTGCTATGATCCCATCTCAAAACGCTTATATGTCAGTAGGGATGTCACTTTTGCTAAACATGAACCTTATTTTTCCCCAGCTTCAATTCAGGGGGAGTGGTGGAGTGAATTTCAGCCTATGGAAAATGGGACCAAATCTGATTCTCAAATTCCAGACCCTTTGATTCCATTTGATCAGGTTTTTGAACCTGGACAAGTTCCTTCTGACAAGAATCCTATGCCAGAAACAGCAATAACAGATTCCCTAGTGGAACACAATAAAATTGATAATGTAGTGGAGACTGGACCACTTGTCTACACTCGAAGGAGGAAACTAGAAAATAGAACCATCATACCTGAAATATGCTAGGAATCTGAACTGATGGAGGTCTCACCAAATAGAGCAGAAAGTAAAAAAGGAAATAATGATCCAGCAGTCCATGATGAGGAATTAGACATACCTATTGCCATCAGAAAGCAATCCAGGTCATGTACACATCATCCCATTCAAAGGTATGTTAGCTACAAAGCACTTTCCTCTAAATTTCGTGCATTTATCACCAATCTTGATAAAGTCCAGATTCCAAGTGATATATATGAGGCTTTAAATATACCTGAATGGAAAGGTGTTGTGCTAGAGGAAATGAGGGCATTAGAGAAGAATGGTATATGGGAAATTGTTGAATTACCAAAGGGAAAGAGGACAGTAGGGTGTAAGTGGGTTTTTACCCCAAAATATAACTCAGATGGCACTCTAGAAAGATACAAAGCACGCTTAGTAGCAAGGGGATTTACACAGACGTATGGATTGGACTATAAAGAAACATTTGCCCCTGTAGCCAAATTAAATACAATCAGAGTCCTACTTTCTATTACTGCAAACTTAGAATGGCCCTTGTGTCAACTAGATATTAAAAATGCTTTTCTAAATGGTGAGTTAAAGGAAGAAGTATACATGACTTTACCTCCTGGATTTGACAAGGGAAGAAGTGGTCAAGTGTGTAAGCTGAAGAAATCTCTGTATGGCCTAAAGCAGTCACCAAGAGCTTGGTTTGACATATTTTCAACGGTTTTGAAAACTGAAGGCTACAAGCAGGGATTGTCAGACCATACTATGTTCATCAAAGTCAATGAAGGAAAGAAATGTATCCTTATTG
>JANTPZ010153314.1:3272-29019 GCA_025593235.1 Vachellia pachyceras | reverse complement strand
AGTTTTGGCAATCCCTTGGAAATGAAGCACGAGGGGTTCGCAAAATCAGCCGAAGATCTCTCACTGAAACCAAACCAAGGATATATTATGGACCCCCATAAGGCACAACGGAGTCGCATCTCTAATAATCTCGGTTCATTGGAGGACTTGGTCAGTGCAATGATGAAACAGGTAACAAACATTTGATTTGAGAAATGTTGTTATTTTGCAATGCCAGTGCCTAAATGATCTGTGTACTGATGATACTCTGAATGTTTGTTTTGCACCTTGATCGTGTGATGCAGGAGCAAGACTTCATATGTGATGATTTCACTGGTGGAGCATCTATGTGATGGCGCAGAACTTTGGTGGCAGTATAAGAAGCATCGTGCTTGTTGAGTTTTATAGTGTGAAGTTCAGATCATCGTTTCCTTTGTTTCTACTTTCGTCTCAAGGGTCCTTTTTCATTTAGTTTAGCTTTGTTTAGATCATTACTTCCAGGGTGGTATTTTCTCATTCTGTGGAAATGCATTATTGGCTAGGGGCCCCACAATCCATTCTGGAGTTAATCATGTCGTATGCTAAGGCATGCTTTGCTAGCAAATGTAATAAGACGATTGAGCTGAATTAAACATGGGAATGAATGTGTTGTCCCACTGTGGGGCATTAATTTATTATTACGGCAATAAGGCCCCGCTTGTATGATATCTTTATTTGGCCCTGAAATGACATTTCTGCTCCTGTAAGAACCCTGTGCAACAAGTAATAAACATATTGTAGTGCATAAACTGTTATCGCTTTAAACAAAGACATCAAAAAAACATGAAAATTATAGTTACAGAAGCATCACAAATATTCTTTCTTCCTTTTTGGCAATTTAAATTCCCCTTTTTGCATCAAGTAAATCAAGGCCCTTCCAAGGGAGAACTTATCGTGTACATCTAGTATGCAAGCAGCTTACCATTCTTTCTCTTGCTTAAATTTTGAAATCTGGAAACTGATTTCATGACATCACCTTTTCCTTCTGTTTTGCCCTAATCCATAAGGGCTGATGTTTAATTCAAAAGAGCCACTCTCGCTCCATAAATTAATGGCTAATCATCCAAAGGATTTTAATATCAAGCACATCAGTTCCTGATAACTATAGGCTAACTATTTCAAGAAATTAAATGACATTACTTTCAACGAGACCCTTGCTAACTTATGCAAGCGCTAATGAGAGCAGCAAGTACAGCACAAGAAGATCCACGGGTACAGCCTCCATTCCCGGGATCCTACACTGGACTTGAGAGATGATTTACCACAAAAGGAAAATTAGACTGTATAATATAGAACAAATAAGCATGCTACTCTGACAACATACAACATATTACAGTTTACTCATCTAAGGCAACGACCCCCGGATCAGATTTACCCATGTTTTCATCCAACTCAGCATCATTGCTGGCTTCGCTCATTTCAATGTCACCTCCCCTCGTTTCCGATCCGCTTTCTTTTCTGTGGTTGGACCCTATCCCCACATCTTTTCCTTCATTATTTACTGCATTGTCAGGTTTGCAGTCATCTTGAGGAGTTGAGGGCAACTTCACTCTCCAATAAAGCCTCTGATTTGATACCTGGACTTGGCTCCGATGAAGCCTCTGATTTGATGCCTGGACTCGGTATTTGCATTTCCGCAGTGCCATCTGATTGCTTAGTGGGTGATAGAATTTTAGTGATGTCTTCACAAACAGTTTCAAGGGCAGGCGAGTTACCGGCCAATTCAATGGTGTTTTCTTCCACAACCCTGCACATCTGCCAATGAAGAGAGAATTGACGCAGATAGTCAGAATAGGACCTTTACCCACCATTCTGTCTCCTCCATTGCATTACTTAGAGTGCAGCTTGTAAAGAATTTGTAATGCAGTATCTATACCTCATTGTAAAGTCGAACCAATTCCGATCGATTTGGGTCACTATCACAGCCAGCAGCAGAAAATTCTTCAGAAGCTGCACACCCACAATTAACTTTCATATCGTACATTTTTTTCCATACTTGAATAGCAAAAGATGCAAAGAAAGTCTTCAAAGTAAGAGAGAATGACAAGAAGAAAATCAATAGACCAATAAAGAATGACCAAAAAGACCAAGATTAAGACCCACAATCGGACACAAATTTGAAAATTGCTGCCACCATGAGACAGCTTTCAATGGACAAAAATAACATCATACCTATTTCTTCTAATTGAGGCAGCTGATCAATCATTTTCTTGTCAATCTCCCCTGATTTATAACTTGGAACATTTGAATCCTTCGGTTCATTTTTAAATTCTACATTCATGGCTTCATTTGTACTATGGTCACCCTGCAAACAGAGGTTGCAGTGTAAAAATGGCAGTCCATTCATTTGAAACAAATCATACACATCACAATGCTGTAAGATCTACCGCATCAACTATATCTTTCAGTTTTAGATAAAGACCTACAAATGAGAATTCCCAATCACAACAAAGAATATGAACCTAAAATATGAATCGATTGAGTGAAAATGGAAGTACATATGTAATTCATGCTAGACCTAAGAAGTGTAATAGATAGAATGGAGATGCAGCCACAATGCAGGTTTGGGTGTCCGTTCTGATTCTAGGGGCCATTGGTCATTGGAATGACCTGCTGAGCTGGTATTGTTATTCTCCATCCATGTCCTTCCAATTTTTTATTTTACAAACCACAACACTCCTGCCCCCACCATCCAGAAGAAAGAAGCAAAAACCATCTATCAACCACATTAAAAAAATAAAACCCAACGATTAAACTATTAGCTTTTGAAGTGACAAATACTTTGCAATATCTAAAGAGGCAACCTAATCAGATTCTGTTTTAAACTTTCATCCATACATTCTAAAAGTAAAATAGCAAATATCATATAATAAAATAATTTGTAGTGAAACATAAAACTTACAAAGTATTCTTTCTGGTACTCAGCATATAGACCTTTTTCCAACAGGAGAACCCTCTTTTTCACAAACTCAACCTGTCTCCTCTGCATGTCTCTAAAATGATATAATATTGAAGTCTCTTGATATAGCTGTCCTTGGTTCCTAGCATCACCAGTACCAGGCACAACATCACCTGTTGTATTATTCCCACCATTTTCCCCAGATTGGTTGGCCAGTGCTTCTACATTTGTTGTATTTGCACCATTTTGTGCTTGGGTACCAACTTGTCCTGGTACTGGTAAATTTATTATGGGAAGATTCAACTCCTGACAGATGACCTCCTGAATCTTAAGATCCTTGTCATCCACAATCGCTTGCCACCTTCCATATCCATGCCTTTTGAAAAAGAGTTATTTTTAATGAATAGACACAGCCACAAATACAAAATATAAACAGACACCAACACAAAATTAAAATCACCAGCCTTGGATTATATAAAATGGAAAAGTAATCAACATACTGATGAAAATCCAAAAAGATACAGACAGGAAATATCAAGAGGCATGCACCAGAAAGGAATCATCCAGCATCATGCTGACCAAATGATCCCCAAGAAGAACAACCCCCCCCCAAAAAAAAAAAAAAATTCAGATATCAAATCATGATACTGAAGACTGTATGTAATGCAAACCTATATGTATATTCATGAAACCACCAGAGTATGAATAAACACCGTTGAATATGAAAATAAAGTAACTTACTTTAACACAGCACGCAATAACACTATATCATGCTCCTCCTTCCATATCTTTCCACCCTTCAAACCAGGATACCGCAACAAGATGTCATCAGTGTAAAGCAGAGTTCCATGATCCTTTTCTGAGGCAAACTTCACCTGTCATTCCACATCCCCATACGGGAAAAACCAACATCATCTTCAAGAAAATTAACAGCACAGAAACTGTTTCACCCAATGAATAAAAGAAGAGTGGGGGGGAGGACTCATATAAGAAACCACTCTTCCCTAAAAATGAAATCACACGTGTGGTTAAGAATAACAACATGACAATATAATATAATAAGCAGCTAAGCATGGAGGAAGTTGCTTTGAAGAACTTACTTTCTCCCTTATCAAGAGCAGAACTGCAATCCTGACTAGTACATCATGTATTCTAAGTCCTTCTTTTGGAACACCATCTAGAGCCAAATCATGGACGAAAATATAACATTAGATAAATGGAAATACAGAACAAGGGTCAATGTCTACTGAGCATAGAAAAGGTAGCGGAAGAATCTATCACCTGAGAATGTAGGAGAATCAGTTATATCTTCAGCAATATGGGACAAGAAAAGGAATCCATAACTGAAAGGACAAAGAAAGAAAACCGTATTCACTAACACAAGAAAAGGTATGATACAAACATTGATAGGTAACAAAACCAGGGTGTTTAAAACATTCATCAAACTGATGTAGATCCATTTAACCCTATAGTTATATCTTCAGCTTTCAACAATTTATGTTTTTCGCACAGCCAAAAATTCATTAGCAATGATTATGCAGAAAAACAATACAGCATCCTTATATGCAGTTGACTTATATCTATAGATCAGTAAATCTAACCAATCTTATCCTGGGAGAGCATACACACAAGATCTGACTCATTGAAAATCCAAAAGTGTATTTGTATCAGTAAGCCTAAACTAAAAGATATCCAAACTACAACTATTATCTGTGTGAATATAACATGCATGGGTGCAAATTTCAATTTCCATTCTACAGTACCTTCCAAAAAATAAACTCTTGAAAGAAAATACGCTAAGATTAAAAAAGTTTGCAATGAGACAAAAAGTAAGCACAAACTCGAATGATAAAATTCATATAGAACACCACAAAATGATAACAATCTCAAGAAAAATCAATTTAGATACTCTTTGATTTCTTCATATGTCTTCTGTTTCAAGCGGGGGGTAAACTCCTTCCAATCGTAATCACCAACTCCAAACCTGTAATAGACTCCTAAAGTGAGATGAAATGCAGATATTGACAGGCAGAACCTTTTCTTCAATACATGAACGTCCAAGGACAAGTTCAGATGCAATCATTAATCAAATTGAGCAAAACCTCATCAAAATTTGCACAAATTGAGCCCTCTGGCTTTGATTGAAACCAAGTACTCTGAATGATCTCCCTTCCCCTTCCATTAAAGGAAGTGGTTCCGTAATATCTGCTGTTAGAGATTTCACAGAAACAAACGTCAGTCACAGACAGATAATCAAAATCCATAGCCAATAAAATAACTAAAAAAGCTCACTGAAGAGAGAGAATACCTCGGGCTTTCTTTCTGTAAGGTCGTCTACCTGAAGTAGTTCCAGTTGAATTTGAATCGCCATCAGTAAGATCTGCTTCATAGTTGTCATCTTCCCCATCAGAACTTACATCTTCTAGGCCAGCAAGATCATCCTCCTCAACAGAAGCCATCTGATACTTGGCAAATACAGACATTGCCTTTAATGATGCTGATAATAACGATGGCAATTTCAAAGCACAAATAGTAAACGCGAAACTCTCCTTGTCTAAGTACCGATTATCAGCATAATATATATACCAAAAGAGCTGCAGGTATTTAAGTAATTTTGTTACATTTTAACTCTACTCTTCCATGTTTTCCTTGTCATAAAAACAATTTCTTCTCTCTCTCTCTCTCTCTCTCTGAGGAGAAAGATGGAAAAGAATAATGCCAAGCCTGTAATAAAGATAGTACTGAGCTGGTAATAGGGAGTGAAAGGAGAATATTGCCAGGTACATCATCACATGTTTGATGTGTGAAGAGCGCTGCTAGGGGTATTGTATATGGTGTGAGTTCAGTTTAGGAAGGCAGCTCGCTGGGGCCGGGGAACCATTACTTCGATTACTAGAGTCTCTGGTCTCTAAAGTACATGGAGAACAACTTTTTTCTTTTCTTGTTTCTCTTTTGCATCCTTGCTTAGTGAAAACATTGCCTTCTATTATCCGTATTGTTCATTTTTCTTCTGTGGACAAGGATATTGCACCACTAATACTCCCTCCGGTCCTATAAGAACTAACTAATTCACATAGATTAAGAAAATTGGTTAAGTTTGTTATTTGTTAAAAAAATAGGTGCATTAGTTTTCCTAAAATACTCTTGATTTTAATTTTTTACATTGAAAACTATCTCTATTGATTACACACGATAATAACTGCAACAAATATGCGTAGTTTGGGGGGAATAACAAATGTGGGAGACAAAAGAGATTAAAGTCTTACATTTAAGATTGAAGCAAACTCCTCAACAAGCCTACATTTAGGACTGGAGGGAATACAAGTTTTAAATTCGGTTCCATCATTAACACATGCCATTTTTTGCTTTCTTCATAAGCACAGACAAAGAGAGATGATGTAAAAGAATTACAGCAAGCAACGTCCTCGTTCAACATAAAATTCTTACAGAAATGATAAGAAAGGAAAAATTTCAAGAGAGAAAATAGGAACAAGCATTCAGGAGTGTGAAACAAAAGTAGCCAAAAAATGCTTTCCCCCCATTTTTAGTGCAACAGAAAATTTGGAATTCTGGATATGTACAAGTAAACATATTTCATGTATGCATATATACATGCGATCAACAAGGATCAAACAGAATACATTAGCACAATTGTCTTCTATTGACAACAAGAACCAATCTTCAAATTCATACCAGCATATGTATGGGTTCCAAAAACACATACCAGCTTGCGGTTTCGCTTGCCCTTGCCCAGGGAACTAAACTCTTCAGTTTTATGCTCTTCATATCTGTCTCTCAACAAATCCTCCCAATAATTTGCTCTATCTGAATTGTTAACAGTGTTTTTCTTTTCCATTTCTTTTTTCCTTGCCTCCTCTGCTGCTGCCTCAACTTCATCAATATATTCAAAATTTGCCACCTGAAAAAAAAAAAAGAACCCAGTTCAGTCCTAGAGAACTGCATTGAGCCCAAATGGAAAGCCTAAAAAACAGAAAGAATGAAAATAAGGTCCTGCAAAATTAGGCAAACATTTGCAATGCATAGGGAAATTAATGGCGTTCAATTTTGAACCAAGAAATCTCTATTGCATTTTTTTTAATTTTGAAAAAATAGAACAGTTTTTGTCCAACAAAAATTTGAAAAGATAAAATCAGTATGTGGAAAAAATGATGACAAATCTAAGAAAAGATAGGATGCTCTTAGTGCAACAAAAAAAAAAAGGAATGTGATTTCAAGAGACATAGAAAGAGAATGTACATGCAGGCAGAGCCAGGAAAAAAGATATGTCAGAAGCAAGCTGAACCTAAACCAGGTGAATCCAGTTCCTCCACTCCTAATGCCCTTGCTAATTAATTTTAATTCAGACATTTGAGTCCGTGCGTATGTTTATCTATGCATTTAGATACGCACACAAGAATGACTAAAGAGAAGAAATCTAGTACACCTCCAGACCAAACCACAAAATCAAAGTGGACAGGATCAAGTGCAAACACAAGAATTGACGTGGATGATGAAATGATAAAATAAACCTTAAAAGCCTTCAGAAATCCATTATCATCTTCATCATCCAACACAGTTTCTTCAACTCCAACTTGCTCACGATCCAATAATCTATGAATAGGAATAAATCAAATGAAATTCTCTATCAGAGACACACACACAAAACCCACGATTCAAGATTAGTGCAGGGCTACCTATCTATTGAAGCGTCATCGTAATGAATTTGGCGGGATTTGCCAGCTTCATCATTCTCATCGGCAAATAACTCCTTTGAGCCATACCTAATGATATCATCCAACTCTTCCTAAGAACAATCAATGATCAGATAAAATTAGATCTTTAAAACTACACTTTTTATAGAAAGAAAAAATAAATTCAGAAGAAGAGAGGAGCAATACACAAACGAAAAGAATTCAATAATAAACACTTGAAACCACTAACCAACATTTGACTTCAACATTTAAAAAAAGAAAAAGAAAGAAAGAAAATTTATCTTAACCAAATGGCTTATATATTGGTGTTGACACTCCTAGTCATGTAAGAAAGTTTTATTCATTTAGAAATAAAAAGGCAAAAGAGAAGATGATACAGCATTACCAATTTAAATTACACAAATAAGGCTCTCTTAACAGAGAATTATTTACCTGATTAATGTTTTGAGCCTTTAGCCTTCCAACAACCAAATGTTCTAACACCATTTTCTTCTTAGTCATTTGCATCATCCTTTCTTCAATGGTTCCTCGTGTTATAAGCCTATAAATCAACACCTGAAACACCAAAAAATTCATGTAAGGAAACAGCGATATTCAATTTTACGTTAATAAAAATAATTCTAACCTTGTTGGTTTGTCCAAGTCGATGAGCTCTAGCCATAGCTTGTAGATCAGCATGAGGATTCCAATCACTACAAAATGACATTTTATTAGTGTGAAATAATAATTTTTAAAAAAAAATTGATTGCAGACTGGAAAACAGAGATGCAATTTTAATCCCATGAAGAGAGTTAAGGGTAGATCCTAAAGATGTCGTACAATCCACAGTTGTCCTCACTTAACGAGATAAGACTTATTATTATTGAAATCTCGTGTCAAGGATCACTTTGCTATACACCTCTTACAATAAAGTTTTTTCAATTTCATTTGTTGTTTTGATTAAGTTCATTGTTTCTATTAACAGTTATATGTGCATTAGAATTACTTTAAATTCATTATCTTGATTAGGCTAACATTAGTTTAAATGTCCTATTTTAGATTAGGACAAGAGTTGTATTGCTTTTGAGAGTTATGTCCTTTTTTCAGTTAATGAGTTACAAGAGTCCGAGATTGAGGATATAGCGCTGACTCAGCATGAACAGGAGCAACAAAGAAACCTACAGAGATGCACAAAGAGGAGGAAGGTAGTAGATCCAGCCCCAAACAAGCATGCATCAAGACCTATTCCTTGTACAGAAGTGATTGAGCACATTGGGGATGATTTAGATGTATCTATTGCTCTTCAAAAAGGAGTAAGGCACATGCTATAAAACTATTAAGGATTTTGTGTCTTGAGATAAATTATCACCTCATCACAGTGATTTTGTTACTAGTATCAGAAAAGAGAAGATATCTCAACATATTAGGGAAGTTCCTTCTTAATCCAAGTGGACAACGGCCATTCAAGTTGAGGGTATTCTTAAGAAAAAGGGGAACATTACAGAGAGATGCCAGAAAGGAAGAAGCCCGTGAGATGCAGTGGATATTCCCCATCTAATATAATGCAGATGGGAGCATCAAAGTGAGACTAGATGCCAAGGGTTTTACCCAAACCTACAGTGTTGACTACAAGGAAACCTTCGCTCCCATGGCTAAATTCAACTCCATTAAAGTTTCTGTCTATTTTCACTTTCTTGCCTTACAATATTTAAATAATAATAATAAAATGATATTTATTAACAAAGATGCGGGGAAAAATTAAGCTCATCTTATAAATTTTAATTTTGTAAAATAATACTTCATAAAATATTGCTTCTACTGTATGTTTAACATATGAAATTAGAAATATATTAAATTAATCATGACAGGTCCGACCAAGGTTTTGACCACTAACCCTTAAACCCTATCTTGCTTAGTTCAATGACCAATGTGATTTTTAAAACCTCGATGACAAGCTTTAGTACAAATTACCTTCAAACAGTAATGCTCATGTCATGACCAGAAGCACTATAATTTTCATGAACATAAAATTTCAGAATAAAAAAGGGAAAATAAAAATAGATTGTAGGTTCACCTGTCATATATGATAACTGTGTCAGCAGTTGCAAGGTTTATTCCCAATCCTCCAGCTCTAGTTGAAAGAAGAAAGCAAAATCTTGAGGAATTTTTGGCATTAAACCGATCTATCCTTACTTGTCTTTCAGCACCAGCAACCTTGCCATCTATCCTTTCATAAAGCCAATTCTGTTTTTAAAGTGAAAAACAGATGGCATATCAAAAGAAATATATCAAAAGTTCACAATCGCCTAATAAGCTCATTCAAATACCTTGCAAGAACAGTAATCTTCTAAGAGGTCCAGCATGTGCTGAAATTGCGAGTATATGAGGACTCTATGTCCTTGTTCTTTAAGCTTCACCATCATTTTGTCCAACAATTGCAACTTCCCTGATGATTCCAGTAGTTGTCTGCCATAGAGTGAAAAGAATTTTTTTTTGGGGGGGGGGGGGCGTGGTGGGAAGGAAAATCAATATATATATGCTACTAGAAGCCACAATTTCACAAAGCCCTAAACAACGCAAATTTCAGCCTTGGGGGCCAAGATCTGGTTAGTGTTAAGAGACCAAGAGTGCCATGTTTCAGCTCAGCTAAATTAGCCATCCTCAACAGCCAATATAAAATAACATGTACTACCACAAAAGCAGAGCTCACTACGTTTCAAAAAGATAACCACAAGAGAACTCAGAGAAAAGACGTCAGAATAAAGAACATACTTGAATGATTCTTTAAGATCTTCAATATCTGGCTCAACTCCTTCTAACATGTAAGGATGACAACAAAGTTTGCGCAATTCCATAACAACATTGATAAGAGAAATCTGATTAAAAGCATTCAACAACATTAATAACATCACTATAAATTACACCCAAGAAGTTCTCCATCAAATGATATTAATCTAGAATAAGATCAGAATATCAAAAGGATCAGGTTCAATGAAGTGTGTATCTTACCTGTGCGCCACCTCGACGTGTTAATATTTGATAATTACGTGTCAAAATTGCCTTATAATACTCTTTCTGTTTGCTGCTTAACTCAACTCTTAAAATAAGTTCCTTTTTAGGAGGTAACTCCTTCATCACATCTTTCTTCACTCCTACAGGGGCACCAAAATTTTAAATCCACAGTTACAAATACAACGGTTATTCAGAAACAGATCATCGTCTTAATTTGTTACAAGAATATGAAGTTTTGACCATCAAAGACCCTGTGTCCTCATGTAGTTTCGAGGATAAGTGTAAATCTTCGAGGATAACTTTGATATGAATCATTCTGACAAAAACTGCAAGCATTCGTTTTCAGGTATAAATATAAGCCTATATGCATAACAGACCAACACTTTGAGCATAAGTTTGCCAGTTACTCCAACAAATTACAGACAATATGATAGGATACCGAGAATAGGGCAAAGGTTACTAAGTCTTTATTAATTCATTAATTATTTAATTATGTAATTTGACTTAGTCATAATTGTTTGTTATTTATTTTTAATTAAGTAAAGAGTCAGTTTATGTTAGTGGCATAGTGGGGGTTAGTTTTAGTGAGTAGGGAGTTAGTTGTTTAGTTAGTGGGAGTTCATGTCCATGAGTTTAGGAGAGGTAGTTTCTAATTCTGGTTCTATAAATATTCCAGCCATATGTAAGCAAAGACATCGATGAATTGAATGAATCAGAATTTATTTTGAGATTAGAGATTCTCCCTTCTTTTGGCTTCTTTTATCTTTCAATTGTGAGATGCTTGCAGTTGAGAGAAACTAGAAGATATTGATGAGTACCTAGATTCTGGGGACTTATCACAATACAACTTCTACAAGGCCATGGTTACTAGAGAGGACACAGATTAAGAAAGGAGGATCTATATATTAATAAAGCCAGTGTATTAAAACCCGGACCGAAACGGTTGGGTTGACTCAGAAAATGGCAAGCTGATCACCTAAACGGTCTGATCAAACCTCAAATCGGAATGATTGTGACCCGAGGTGACTTGGTATAACTTGGGGTAACCCGGGTCAAGCTTATTTCTTAAAAAATTGAATTTTTTATTTTTAGTGAATTTAGACTACCCATAACTGGATTTCTTGATTTAATTTGTCACCCTTTTGAGGATTTCTTACTTAGTTTTTGGATTACTAAATCAGACTAGCATAACTATCAATGACTATTTTAGTGCTTCATTAATTTTTTCACTTTCGAGATTTTGAAAGGTTGTAAGAATCAACATATCTTCTCAATGCTGTTTTTTATAACTGTTACAATCAAACAATTGAGTAAAACATGTATGTATCAAAACATTATGTCTTAAATGGACCTTTTTATTTAAATATCATTATATTAACTAGTTTATAATCAAATATGAGTATTTTTATTGAATTATATTATTTTGATATAATTGGTTTGACCCATAACCCTTGACCCACTATCTCGATCGGTTTAGAGGCCTGTCGGAGTTTCAATACCTTGAATAAAACAAATCACGGGCCTAAACCTAATAGCTTAAGCTTTGGGGATGAGATGCTGAATGAAACTTCATGACCAAGTGGCCAGAATTTGATCCAAGTAAAACCCAGATTCTCCTAACCAAATTATGTCTTACCATATTGCTTTCAGGCCTATGTATGCTTCGTTCACACATAAAGTCCAAAGGAAATTTAAGTGAGGGTGCAAGCTAGAGAAACAGGTCGATCATAGGCCTCCATCAGTAGGTCAAAAAGATTTGAGAACTATAAGAAACTGAAAGAACTATCACAGAAATTGATTGTTCTAGGTTCGCAATCATTCCATCAAGGAGGCAACATAAAATCCAATTGCAAAACCAGCAAGACTAACAACACAAATCAACACGCACAGTGACAAAAATCAGAAAAGCAAATGTGGTGCAATAAGATCATATTAAAGTTTGAGATATATACTTCGAAGGAGATGTGGAGCCAACATTTTGTGAAGTCTTGATATCTGCTCCTCCTGATTAATATCTTTAAACTCTTCCTGGAACTCCTCTAAGCTTCCAAACTACCAGCAGTAAGTAGTCCATAAGATACTCAACATTCATTAGCAAGATAAGAAACTTAAATTCATACTTTGCCTCAAAGCATTATCATCATACTAACCTTGCCAGCGTCAAGGAAGTGCATTAGCATAAAAAGTTCATCCAAATTGTTCTGAAATGCACCAAACAAGTTCCCATAAGTAGGTTTCAGCTTTCAGTAAATAATCTCATCATATACAACCAGATTGACAGTCAACTCATGAATTTCAAGGTTATGATGTGTAACAGACAGGTTGCCATGATTAAAGATGAAAAATAATAATAATCACAGAATTTAGATGCGCAGGTTTGCTGGTTGAAAATCCAAATCAACAGTAGGAGTACCCAAATAAAATATAATAAGCTAGCCACGTTTAATGCAAAAAAGGGGGGGAATAAGAGAAAGAAATGGATCAGATCCAAACATCATTATGGCTATTAGAGTGAAGCAATGATATACCAACATAGACATCTCTCATATGTACAAAAATGAATTCACTGTGTCTTACATTTTTAGTTTGTCATAAGTCTATTTGCCAAACTGAAAAACCAAAAGTAAGGCTGGGGTGCATTTAGCAAATGAGCTTTCAGATGGTTCAAATGGACTTTATGATCAGCATTTTAAAATCCCAAACGCCAGTTTTCCCAAAGCTGGTTTGACAAAAGAACATTTGGGTGTAAAAATGTCAAACAAACATAACCTTATTCAAAAAGAATCGTCACACAACCAAGTTATTTTATGTCCACAGCAATAATATATAAACTTGCTCAAACACTAAAAGTACCTGTTATAAACAGTCTTTACTCTTTACCATGGTTTTAAATAACAAACCAAATCAAGTCATGCAGTGAATGAGCTATGCACAATGCATCATCTAAAACAAACCTGAAGAGGAGTCCCAGTCAAAAGTACACGATGTCGGCTTGAATATTGCTTCAATGAAGAAAATAATTTTGAATCCTTATTTTTAAGACGATGACCTTCATCAATTATCTGCACGAGTGTTGATGTGAGAAAGTATGCAGAAAGCACTGAGGTTAATAGTGCTAAATAATAATGGTAAAATTTTATTTTCTTTTACTATAATGGCAAGTGGAATATTACAATGCACTCCCACATTATAGGTTTCAATGATGCAGAGTCGAGGTTGATCATTTCATATGATGTCAAAAGGACATCAAATTTGATCCTATCTTGCTTGCTTTCACTGACTATTTTGCCAGGATTCTTTTTCTTGATCTTCTTCTGTTTCTTTGGAAAGTAAAACTCATACTCTCTTATAACAGCTCGAGCTTGGGCAGATCCAACATACATAACCTGCAGAAAGGAACACGTAATCAAAAGAATGACTACACAAATAACACAAGCTAAGAATTCCATCTACATACAACATTCATTTGAGGTGCCCATGTTGCAAATTCACGTTCCCAGTTTCGGAGAGTTGACAGAGGAGCAACAACTAAATGGGGAAACACTCTCTCTTCAAAAAGAGATGCTAAAAAAGCAATACTTTGTATGGTTTTGCCTGCAGACAAGCAAATCAACAATGAAGGAGCAATAATACATTTCTGCTCAATAATTGATACTCCAGTTTAAGGTTAGAGAAGACAAACAGTAAAAAAGGCTGTAAATAGTAGAGAATAAGATAAATAAACTAAGACTAAATACCTAGTCCCATTTCATCAGCAAGTATAACATGAGTTTGCTTAGACCAAGAGAAACGTAAGAAGTTCAAGCCTTCAAGCTGATATGGATGTAGGGTGCCTTCATTTACATAAAAATGAAATCAGGTGATCTATATGATCTGAATTTGAAGCATGATATTGCCAAAAGGAGAGATCAGCAAAAACAATATACCGCCTGAAAGAAAGCTGGGGCTATGTTCATAGTGTTGAAATTCTTTCTGCAGCTTCTTTTCTTCAGCACCATCCTTACCACTACTTTTTTGCTTACTAGAAGCACTTCTCCTAGATCTAGACTGAAATTTTGTAAACCTTTCTATTTCTGGTTGAAATGCAGAAATATCAGACTCGGACTCCCAATAGCATTCATCGTATGAAAGTTCTTTCCATTTCACAAGATATTCCTTTTCATCATCATGACCCCTGAGCCATTAAAAATGCATTTTTAAGAATATGGGCATCGTTTGACTTCTATTGAACACATGACACAAAACAATCACTGCAGATAATATTGATTTAAGAGGTAAGAACCCAAACATTAATTAAAAAAAATGAAATAAGTACACCTATAATTTGCAAACTTCTGAAGCTATTGTGTCGCACATAACTTCTATTTCAACATCTGATCAACCTCAAAAGAAAATATGACAGTTTGGACCTAACTTAACACATCAATACTAACAGAACTCTAACTTAACTATCTCAAATTCACTCAAAGCCTTGAATATATAATAGCTCAGTCTAATAGAACAAAACCCATTACATATTATTGTGCAAGAAGGAGGCAGATAAAAATTTCAAATAGGTGAACCTGCAAGCAAGTATACGGTCGACCATGGTCCATTCAGGTCGAATGGCAACGAAGTCTTCCTCAGAAGTATTTGAAGATGCCATTTGCCGGTGGAAATTGTTCACTTTGGTCTTCAAACGAGGATGTGACTTGAAAGCTTTCAAAAACTCTTTCTCTGAAACCCTAAATAAGAATCTACGTAGTCAGTAAGTAGACAAGCCCAAAATGATCATCTTATTTAGAGCAGAGAAAATCTTAAGAAAGCGAGCTACCAAGGCTTTAATCAATACTCGAAACCATAAATTTGCAATGATTCAGAAATGGGAAGAATTGGAGAGAAGAGTGGAAAGCATTGAAAAGGATAAACAGAATTTTAAAATTCCAAAGCAGAAAAAATTATGTGAAACTTGGACTTAATGAAGGGGAACAAAGTTCCCTAAGTTACCATGTGCAGTGCAAATATGAAAGTCCCTTCCACTTAACAAGATATTGTTTGACAAAAATTTGCTTTGAGCCTGGTTTTGAGGCCTCGCCATCACTCACAACTGTTGGGCGCATTTCACAATCTAATATCTTTTCAATATCACCTAACGGGCTAACCTGCAAAAGCAAGAACTATGAGTCTCGACCCTCCAGCAAGGATAATAGTACTATTATTAAACATGAAATATTGCAGCTTACACATTCAGGGCACCTCCAATTATCCGGAAATGGAGCTTTAAGTGGTCGGAGTAAGCACTTAGGATGGAAAGCATAAGTACAAGTTTCACAGTTAAGAAGATCTTCACTTTCTCCACATGCTTGGCATGAATTCTCTTTCTAGTGGAAGGGATAACAAATTAAGACGAGGTGGAAAAATTCAATTTTCCAATTACTATTCTCAAGTAAGGACATCAAATATAAGAAGCAAAGAAGATGCTACTTTTAAAACAATGACAAATACCAAACATTCACGGATTAACGCAAAAGGAAGTAAAGTAGCTCACAGCATCACTTCTATCCATCCTCTCAAATGTTTCCTCGGTTCTCCCAGGTTTCCCAGGCAAAAAGTCAGCATCATCATCTGACTCATCTATATTATAAACTGGCTTGCGATCTGATCTAACACGAAGTCTCTCAACCAGGCTACTCATTTTCTGCAAGGAACAAAAAAATTCTCCTGTAAAAATAAAAATAACATTATATTTTTTTTATCAAACAAAGCTTCAATTGAAAAATCAACTTCTGAAATGAAACCAACAACTGTCCGAGGGAAAATTCATGGCACGTTAGGTTGACATGGTGCCTATCAGCTGTAAGTTTATGCTCTGAATTAAAAATGTGCCCATAATTTGCATGCAAGTGCACACCAAACCCCTGAAGCAATTAGCATGAGCATTAATTCTTGATGAACAAGATTGAAATCATCTGTGAACACTTCCAATATCCCAAAATAAAGCAGAACCCTAGATTTTTAAAACTCGCTTGCCGCTTTCAAAGTTTTTCGAAGTGAAGTACAAGAGTAACCAGCGAGATATGTAAGCTATCAGTCGTAAAACTGACAAGCGTTGGCGAGTAATGTGTAATAAGGTGAAGAATTACCAGTAAGAACCGGATCTGGGCACCTGAGCACCAAGGCTCCTGAAATTCGCGGGAAACCCAAGCTGGAGCTGGGGAAATAGAAACAAAGGGAAGTCGGTCGAAAAGAAACGGATACAAAACTGACCACAGTGGCGAGATCAATGGAAGCCCTTTTACCTTTTACAGGCAAGTGATTTACATTTTATAATTTAAGAGCTTTGTCATCTAACATGTTGAAAACCTAAATTTTAATCCAAAATTTAAGTTTCGTTTAAGTAGAAAATTTTGTTAGAAAAGCTATTTTGATTGCAAGATCTTAATTTAAAATCAACATTTTCTCTTTCCTACTTTTTCATCTTTTCTACCTTTTTCCTTCTTTCTCTTTTCTTTTTCCTACTTTTTCTTTCTTCTCTTTCCTCTTTCTTACTTTTCATTCTTTCTCTTTACTCTTTCCTATCTACTTTTTGTCTCAAAATCTGTGAAAGCCAATAACTTCCCAACATAAATTGCTTTTCAAAACCTAAGTTTTGCCTCGAAATCTAGAAAAGCTATTTTCCAAAATCTATTCCCCAAAATTTAGGTTTTATCTCGAAATCTGTAAAAGTTATTCTGAAAATGAGATCCAAACAAGCCCTATGGGTGCAAGAGAAGTTTTTCCTGCATTTCGCTATAATCATGCCCGGTTTAAAAATCATTGGAAGAGTAACCATTAATTAAAATGCATTTTAAAAAATGATTTTTTCTATAATATATTTATGTTTGGATAAACGTTAAATTCATAATGTATTCTAGTTGAATATATTCTGTCAAAAATGAGTTTTTTGCTCAAAATATATTTTGAAAAAATGAGTTATCAAATGCTGAAGTTTGTAAGCTGACAGACTTCTAGACCCAAAATACATTTTGAACTAAAAAAACAGCTGACAAACAAGCACTATGCATATATAAGTCATACATAGAATATTATATATTATATATGTTATTCATTAGGTGGTTCCAACTTTAATAGGAGGAGCTAATATATTAGATGCATTGTAGATTTTCAATAAATTTTATATACAATAATAGAATTTATGGACCTTTCTTGTTCATGGTATGGATATAAATATGTGCGTGAAGAATATATTTTTTACTTTGTAAATACATTTTTTCTTCTCATGTTATTTCGACATTTAATTGAAAATGATAAGAATTTTGTAAATAAATTTAAAGAAGTGTTTTATTTCGATATGAAATATGCAAAAAGCACACATCTTTCAAATTTTTTAGACCAACGGTTGGGGCATCAAATCTTTCGTCGAGGGTATAAAGGATGTCCGAGTTATGAAAAAAAATAAATCATAATATATGTGAGTAATCATTTTTATAATTTTAAAAACAAACAGGTTGCCGTAAATCATAATAAAAATGATAATTAACGGCCATTTCTTAAAACTATGCATCAAATTGGCCAAGGTCCAAAAGCAGATAAAAAAGGGACCGATGACTTGAGGGCTCAAGCGACCTGAATGATGTAGAAGTAGGGCAAGAGGCGATGAACTCTCCTGCTTACATACAGTGTTAAGTGCTTGTCTGACTCAATTCAAAAAGCACTTTTATGTTTCTTGAAATAAAACTCTACATATATTTACATTCTAAACCACATAATCACTGAAAATAAATTAAATTAAATTCCATCTTAACACTCTTTTTCCTGCATTAACTGGCCTCGTTAACATTAGGTTGCTGTCATAAAATATAATGAAATGAGCATTACAGTTAAAATCAACTAGTATCTGCTGCAATATTCACTGTAAAAACTTCTTAGTTATTATTAAGTTTGCTGTCGCTAAAAATGCATCAACGGTGATTTTAATTTAAAAAATTACGTGATTTTCAGCTAATTCAATTCATCATCAATTTTTACCAAGAATGATACTAGCGACAGTCATATGAAGTTTTTTTTTGGTGCACATTCATATGAAGTTAGAACAAGAGAAAGATGAATTGAAAGGATTATATAGGTGTGTATATGCGCCCAGGTAACAAGTGCGTATCTCCAGTCTTCTTACTGATTCCTGCTCACGAAGTTTACACAAAAATGGAATCTGTAGCCCTCCCCCCTTCTACGGTCATTTATGAACTCGTACCCTTCCTGCATCTTGGAGTATTACATTTTAGCTAAGCTGTTGAAATGACACAATCTCGCAGATGTAGCAGCATTCGTGTGCATCAATGCAACGCTTGGGATTCATTCACTTTAGTGAATCCACAGGGACGTTTGCAGAGTTACAAGTAAGAACTACATAAAAGTAATTAGAGGCAAGCATACCAGTGCAACCACCTCTTGAACCTTAAATGATCCAAACTAGCCTATCACAATCAACAAGCAATTGCCAGATGGACAAGCATGATTCCGCTTGTAACCTGCAATAGTTTATAATTGATGATCCTTGAAAGCGTACTGGGGGACCAATGTCGCAAGAAAGCTTCAGGCTTGAACAAAAAGAACATAATGAACAATCAGACGCAAGGGATAGCTGCAGACATAAGAAATTATTATTGAATTATTATTGAAATACTAACTGAAGTGATTTACAAAGAACTCGAGCTACAAAACCATCTACGGTTTGAGTTACATGACCAAGCAAATATAACGAAGTTACAAGTAAACAACAACCCTTTGGCAGAAGTGTGCACGAGTAAAAGAAAATAAGCTCACACTTAGACGTACTCTACAGGTATTCATTAATTATTATACCAAACTTTCAATTAGTCTGTCCATGCTCGACGCCTAGACCATACAAAACACCAGCATACTTTTCTGTGGATCCATGGAAGAATGTATCCCTCAACTTTCTAAATGTACACGACGTAAGTAAACTATCTGATCCCGCTTGATGGCATGTACCAATTCGCTCTACTTCCAACAACTCTGCAAGTTTGTTCAGTCCCCCGTGGAGGCTGTTGCAGAACTTCATCATATGTTTGATGTCATACACAATGGGAAAGTAAATATGGATCAATTCAAAGAATCCCGCCTGTGTATCGGGCAGGGCACGGCACGTCAATAGCTTAAGGAGATAACCAAAATCATATCCACTGTGGAATGTGACCCAATGAACAGAATCGTTCAACACTATCCCTGATGACATCAAAAGCTCACCGAACCGGTTCACGTCAATGCCCTTCTCGCTGTTCTTTTTGAAATCAATCCCACACTGACGCAATAACTCAATGGAATCACTTGCATAAATGTCCTCACTCGGATTGAATTCCCGAAAGTTAAATTGCCAAATGCAAAATTTGTCAGTGCCGCAGGTGGGAAGATTGCCGCGCTCGTCCGAGAAAGTAAGACCCAATTGGATCAACTTCAACATATCAACGTTGTCCTTCAATGTTTGGTAGTTAAATTCATTGATGTTTTTGAAATTACCCACAGGGCGAAGAACCACTCCTGGGAACTCCGTGTCCATGGCGATGTAGTTGTATTCGTCCACGATTTCACGGATTAACGCAAACTCCCCTTCAAGATTGTCATTCCAAACATCCCTGATTTGAATCGAATCGCTTTTCGATAAAATCGACATTTTCGACGTACAAATCCAAGAAACAGAATGAAAATTGCAATCAGACCCAGATCTGCAAAATAAAGGTTAAGCGTTCAGATCTTGAAACTAGACCCCGTTCAAAAATGATAGCTTGATTGCACTTCAAATGGCTTTAAAACAAATTCCAATCACAGCCCAAAAATTGAACAAAAAGATGATCACATACATATAAAAACTCAAGACCTGAAGTAGATTTGAGTAAGTAAAGCTCCAAATCAAAAAGGTTGTCAAGATTCAACTAGATCTGAAAGCCACCGTAATAAAAGAGACAATCGACCAACAAGGACTAACAGTTTGGAGCAGACCAAGATTCAAGAAGTAAGAACCCTAAAACGAGGAGTAGTGAAGAGTGAGAATTCTAACCCTTGAGGTTGAGGGGGGAAACGGAGGCTAGCGATTTGACGACCTCACACCTAAAATCAGAAGTTTCAATCTTGTTGAAGAGCGATTTGAGGGTCAACGAATGGATAGAGATGAATGGAAAGAGAGGGAAGCGCAGGTATGGATGAGCTTTAATAAACAAACCTGGGCGGCCTCTTGTACAGTTCTTACTTCTCACGACGTTAGTTCTGGGAATGCCAGATCCGACCATATAAAACGACTCGTTTCCAGATTCTGCCACCGACCTTCTTTTATTTACATATTTCAAGTTTCAATTCAATTTTTTTTTTTCACAACTCATACAATTATTATATTTTTATAAATATGACATTTATTGGTGCCATTTAATCTGCCAAGTCCTGATATATGTTTGTTTTCCCTAGTATCCATCTAATAATAAATCATTTTAATAATTAACAAAATTGAGCGTCTTTACTAACTAAACATTTAGTAATTAACTAATAAGCGTATGTTTTGATTAAGTGGCTTTTTCAATTTGATTTACGGTAAACGAAATAAATATGTAAAAAATGTTTTACAACGATTTATATGAGCATATTTTCTTAACACCATTCCAAACATGACCTAAATGTATGGGCAGACCTACGATGATCCCAGTGAGTCCAGCCGCACTTCTTGACTTTCAGAAAATCATGTATATATTAGTACTATATAATTTATTTTGCGCACACACGTATTTACTATTTTTGAACCCACTAAATTTTTTACTCAAATTCTTCTAAAAACATTAAAAATAAATCTAACTTATCTTAAACGTGCTATTAAAAAATAGTTTCACATGTTAAGTCAGCACTTCGCATCAATCAACCAACAAAACAGCATGCACTGTTAATATAAGTGTTTAATCTGCTTTGTCTTGGGGACTGGAATTAAAAAAGCCAATTAAATTACTTACTATAAAAGAAATTTGAAAACATTATAATCATTTCCCCTAATTCAACACATCGCTTATTGTTTTTTTTGGAGCATCAAAAGAGTGTAATCTGAGAAAAATTTCCCACTTCGCGGTGGAAAACTCTGAACTTTATAGAGCCATTGGCCAGACTATATATACACTATTTGAAAATTCTCAATAATGGCTCCTAAAGTAGGCAAGACCAAGTCGCCATCCCTGGCTCAAAGCGAAGCGAATAATTATGGATGCGAAGCAATAATGCAAGTGATCTTATCGATATCAATGTATGGCATATAAAATTAAAACGAGAGGCATTATTCTTCCATGATTCATTCTTGTGTGGCTATTAATTTGTTTCGTTTTACAAATCAACCCTTTGTTTCCCAACCTTGTGTTGTTTTGATCAAATCCTGGTCACCTATAATTCATACATTGAATATTGAACACAGAATATAAAATAATGCAGAGACGTTCACGTGGTCCAAAATGGTAGGCTATGCGCTAAGGATAAATCCAGTTAAAATGATGGTAAGGTAGATGGGTAAATGTTCAAAAGGATCATGTTACCCTTTATAACAAAATGTGTGAAATTGTTTTTCAAAATGCATATATTTAAGCAGGATGTTGCTTACCTTTACCGTGTTTTTTAATTAGAAGATTAAAAGTTTTGACTATAAACCGTTTATGGGTACGTAATGGGTTGTGAAACAATTCTAAACAATGAAGTTTAGAGCAAGGAGGTACTTAAAGATGTTAACCGAACAAACTTGTTAGATGTCATTTATGGCTGGAAAGTAACCCTGATGAGCATTGTCGTAGGGGGAAACAAATACTATAAATTCACTTAATAAAATATGGTTATTTCAAACACTGAGCCATGAGTCCATTGAGATTACTTTCCAATCAAATGCACATAATAAGTAGTTCGTTGTTGCATGAAATTTGAGCAAATTTTTTCTTAATCGTGATATGTCTATCACTTACATCTAGTCAAAATCTAAAAAAATAATACTTTGTTTAACCATTTTTTTGATCAAACTAAAAATAGTGTCCTCATGATAAATCTTATTTGATTCATCTTCTCTTTCTCATGGTTCATCAATGTGGTGGAAAATCAGTTTTTTGATACATTTTTTTGGGGAGGGGTGCAACACAATACTATCACTGGCCACCTCATGACAGCAACGAAGAAGAAGCACAAACACATTGGCATCCAAAACAAAAACTAGGATCAAGATATTGGTAAATATGTCTTTTAGTTTTTTCTGCTTTTGACTAAAAATTAGTTTCCGCAATTTTTGGTGGGGATCAATCTTCTCACATTTAAAGGAAAATCAGTTTCTGTTGGAAAATCGGTTATCAGCTCTCCTACCAGTCAAATATCTGCCGCCACTTGAAAATCCACATTTTCCATTTCCATCACATGATTTTTAGCGAACCAAACGGGGCCTTAGATAAAATTATTTATAGTTACTGTATCAATTTCTGTCATTACATATTGGTACTTTTTTTTCCACACGAATTTAAAGTTAAATGGTAATGTTTTGAAATTATGACGTATGAATATGTGTGATTAGATAACCTGTCACAATTGATAAAATATAACCTAAGTATATAATACATATAAATACCACCCACACTAGTTAATGTAAGTGTTAATTCTGGCAAAAAAAAAAAGTCACAGTTAATTTCCTGAAAAGATTGAAATAATATATCCAAACAGGAATCATTGGGATACGGCTAGAAAATGTACCAGAGAGGGTGGAGTCAATGCCAAAAGAGAAAAGAGAGAGATCAGAGAACAGAATAACACGTTGTAGCGCCAAATGATTAGGCTTTGGTTATTCAACGGTATGTTTAAACCTTAATTTATAGTTTATGATTTCATGATGCTGTCAGGAAAATGTTTTATTCATAATAAAACCTGGTCACTGTGAATGATGCCCTCGTACAATTTAATTTCCTGCAAGCGACTAGTGAGTTGTGGCAATTTTTTTTAGAAGCAATTTAAAATGGAAGGGAATAGAACTACCGGAATAATAATATTATACTTATTTGAGAATTCTTTATATTCAACTGTACATACAAATCAAGATAAAACCATACCTTGAAATCCATAAATTATTCTCTATCTAAACTCATTTTTGTTTAGGATAATGAAATAAAGGCTTTTTTTTCTGTGGGCCCCCTGTCCTGTGATCATCACAGTGGGCAACGAATAATATTTTATTGCAAGGCACCCAATGTTTCGTCTTTATCGAAGAACTAAGCAAAGCTCGTCAATAGTGCCGTGCCTTGACCTTTTGTCTCCTTCAATTAAAAAAAATATAAAAAAAATTTTAACAGGGGGCGGTGAGGTTTGGCGGTCAGCTATGTAATCAGGTAAATTAACTTATTTGACCATGCTAGCAGCTGCTTTCATAGCTCAGTTGGTTAGAGCACCCGTTTAGTAAGCGGGAGGTCTTGAGTTCGACTCTCAATGAAAGCAAACGTGGAAATTTGTTTTCCTTTGCCACGGCCGTACGTTATTAGCCGTCCTCAGTCAGATCAATAATTTTGCTGTATCATTCATAGCAAGAAAACCGTTTCCTGGTTTTTCCTGTTTTGGTTCTAGTTAGGTCCAACTCTGGTTTAGGATGGAGGGGAAGCACGGGACTGGCGGATTCAAGGATTGGTAGATTGCAGGCTGTCCTCAGAAAATGCCATTTTGTTGGGAGAATAATGACATCCTAACTCCTGGTGCTTAATCAATCGCCAACAGCTAAATTCTCGTAACTGTTTTGCCAACAGTGGCCGAATATGGCTCCTGGGACTTCGTTAAAGCCAATGCATTGAAGTAAATAAAAGAACAAAGGGACTCCGAAAAGAGAAGACTGTGCCTTCAACACGAATAGAGGAGGAAGCTGGCATCCAAAAGCAAGAGAGGGATGGTATCTTGGCTTAGAAAAGAGGTCAGCGAAGTTGATGTCGCTGAGGTTGCAAGCAAAACGAACCGTTATCATCAGAGCTCCAACAAACCGACTGCGAGTATCGCAGGAACATGTTCCTAACTAACTAATTCTTTACGACGAGTGGTAGGTTTATATTGGTCAGCGAAACTCGTACTCTTACCATGGAAGGAAATCTGATGTGCCGTCGTTGAGTAAGCAGTAGCTGGCCGGTGAGCACACAGGGAAAAGATAAATGAAAGAAAGAGCAGATTTACGTCTGGGTGGGGCCCCGTGCAATGATCAAAGAGGGTGGGATTTTGAGTGGAGGACGTGGTCCGTAAAAATCAGGGCCTAACAACTCGACTTTATTCTTTGTAAGAAAGAAGAGTCAATTGATGGCGTCCGCCTTCCAAATCTTTCGTTAAAGTAGAGAGCCCAATACATGTACGTACCTTTGATACTATATCTATTTGAAAACGTAGTAGATAAGTACTTTTACATGAATCGAGGTAAATATGTGAATGAGGTTATCCCGTTTTACAGAAAAACGCCGTTGAATGTGCGTTTGGCCTTTTCAAACGCTCCAACAAACAAACTCAATATCTGGTCGGTGCAACAAAGATGCCGTTTATGATTAAAACAAGGCAAGTGTGGCTGAGGTAATTGAAGCTGCAATTTGCAAATGACTTGTTTTACCTTCTTCCTTCTTCTCCCGCTCATGGACAATCATTCAATTCTCTTTTTTAAAAAAAGGTGGTTTCCTCCTAAGAATAATTTTATTATTTGAAGTATTGTTGAGTATCAAACGTAAACCGCAAATTCCGAGTGCTTCAGTGAAAGTGAGGATGGATCCAATGGGACCGGACCAACCCAACCTAATTTTATTTTATTTTTGGGTGAAATGAAGCAGTAAGTCTGATCAACACGTAACTAGACGGCTGTGACATATGAACAGCGATGCCAAAGTCCCATGTAACCTAGAAGTTAATTTTTTTAAGAAGACAAAAGTAATAATGAACATTGTTGAGGGGAGGATGCAGGTAAGGCTCGGAGAATAAGGATAGGCAGTGGCGGAGCCAGGACCCTGAACCAGTGGGGGCAATTTTTTATTTTCAAACAATGACAACAAGTTTACAAGTGTAAATAATTTGAGTGGGTTCAAATATTAAAAATCAGTGGGTGCAAAATAAAAATCTAACAAGTATTTAC
>JANTPZ010153313.1:0-15658 GCA_025593235.1 Vachellia pachyceras | reverse complement strand
AGATTAGTAGAATAGTTAATTTCAAACCGAAACCCCATTTGCATTTTTGCATAGCGGACACAAGCATAAGCTAATAACTATTTGGTGCGCGACTTGCTTCCGGTGAGAACGACCCTGGGTTGAAACTACACAACCCTTGGAGATTATAAATTTAATTCTTGGCAAATTTTCAAGGTTTACCAACGACACTGTTTTGCGATTCGTGAGACAGGGCACGCCACCAAAATCATGCATAATTTAAGAAACTAAACCGATAATAGTGAAGAGGAAGGTCAAAGGAGTAAAAATATGTGAAAGTTTGCATGAAAACATAACTTTACATTAGTTTTTTAGGATTTTTGCTCTCTAATGGCTTCCCCTTCTTTCTCGTGCCTTATCCTTTCTCTTGGATCAGTCTTGAACGAAAAAAATAGAAGGGAAATGAAGGGAAAGTGGTCTTATAGAGGTTTATAATAAGTGTATGGCATGTGTCCTCAAATACCCAGTCAAATTTTGCAATAATAAAGTAACTTTGTTATAATATTGATTGAGATTTATTTATACCACTTTTGTACTTGGATTTCCAGAGTTTTTGATTCAATTTTAGTCCTTTATGACCCTTCTTGTGCTTAATTTGAGATTTAGAGTGTTGATCTATATTAGTGTGATTTTAGGTGCATCTGCCATGAATAATGATATAGTTGTACTTAAATTCCATCATAAGCAAATGATACTTCAAAAATTTTCTATTTCATTTCAGGAACTCTGAATAAGAACATGAGGAGACAACTCTAGGAAAGTTCACCTCGGTGTAATTCACAGTTCGCAGCGGCTAAAGTTCAATCAAACAAGTATGAACCCTCGGGAGAGGTTCACCCTGACAAAACCTCATGTTCGCTGTGGCGAATATCACGCATCAGCACCAGATAATGCTCTAAAAGGAAAATAAACCCGACCAGCCTTTTTGGATCTGACCCTGGATGTTAGCATAACCTAGTTAGGGTAAGTTTTAGAAGGAGAACGAAAAAGAAGGAGGCAGAACACACAGACAACCTATTTTCTCTCTACTCACAACCCTAATCTCACCCATCTCCCCCATCTCACCATCAATCCAATCATCCATTCAGAGCCCCAAATGCGAAGCTGAGCATCTCCTTTCCTCTTGAAGATGAAGATAGTTTGAGTTTGAAGTTCTGAAAGGGGAGTAGTAGTTTTCAATCTGTATTTATATTATGGATTACATGGTTTTTGAGTTAGAACTTGTAATTTGTACGTAGATACTTGGTCTCGGTCGAGCCAAACTTGGATTAATTGTGTATGAACTTGATTTGTGACTGACATGGTAGAGTGAAGTCTCACTTCTACCTATTCAATGAAATGTTTATTCTTCTCTTCTATCTTCCTAGTTGTGCTTATTTTAGAGGCAATGATGTGTTGATTTGAATTTTTCACTTTGCGATTTTCGTACACACACTAAGTGTTTTTAAAGGGTTTCATGGAATGAAGTTCATTACATGGAATTTCTAACCCAGCGAGTTGTTGGGGTTTTTTATTATGAAACTTAGTGCGAAAACTAATACTTTCCCTAATCTTTTGTGAACTATGATGGCCATATTCATTTTCAAGAGGGAATCCACCATCAAACACTTTTACAACTTAATCCTGTTTTGTTGCTTCCTCATAATTCAAAAATACCAAAAAGAAATTTTATTTTGTATTTAGCCTTTAGGTACATGTTATTTTGAATAAAAAATAGTGTTCATTTGCAAAACTAATTTAAACACAAGCTAAAATCTAGCGTTATACAAAGCTCTGGAGAGAACAACCATAGGGTTGCACCCTGTGCAATCCTTAGAAATAACAAATCTTTTGATCCATTTTCAAGGCTAGACAACAACAAAGTTTTATAATCTGTTGTGTAGTCAGATCAAATATATTCTACCACTTGTTTATAATATTTCTAACGTCTTTTTACTCATTAAATAAAACTCCTCCAAGTGGCAAGATATGAGCTTCTCATTTTTCTTTTTGAAACTTTTAGTTTCCATAAAGTAACTTTATTGCACCAAAATGCTTTTTGGTGATTTCTTAATCACTTGACTAGTTTAGAGTCATTAAAAATTTTCTAAATTCATGTGATACTCCCATGATTTTTCTTTCCCCAAAATGCCTTTTGGATTGTCTTAAATTAATTTTGAAGAAAACCCAAATTCAAGGTTTTTTGAGCATTTTCCTTTCAATCGAGGAAAATGTTTCTCACTTTCTCTTGAAAACAATTTTATAAAATATTAGAATTTCTGAGATATTTTTCCTTGTTTTGAGATTAGGTATATGAGGACTCTAAGCACTTTAAATAATTATTTATTAATCATCCAAAAATTAAATGACCTTTAAAATTCTCGCAAGGTTTATTTTAGTCATTTTAACATAAACCAAGTCTCAATTACTGATAAGTGAATTTTTCTCTTTCTGACGGTGACATGAAAACGTTTATGATATTTTGGTCAAACTTTGACCAAAATGCCCTTGGGTTCTTTAAATGGCAATTTGGTTTTAATCTCTATTCTTTTCCTTATACTAACTTTCCTACCATTAAGTTCTTTTCCTTCTCTTACCTCTGGACCCTGATTCAACCTCTCTTATTCATTTGGCCATTCATTTTAGTTACTGAAAGTATGGATATTACAATAGTGAACTTTTATAACAATCCTTGAAGGATCTAACATGTCAGAAGCATGCCTAAAAACATCATTAAACATATAAAATGTTACTTTGTGTAAAATAATTTGAGTCTAATTCAACTTAAAAAATATATTAAAAATGAATAATATTGTATTTTCTTTTCCAATAGATCAAGTAATTAATTGGCTCAATAACTTCAAAATCATAAATTTTTTATGATGATTTAGTTTACAAAATATATTGAGTTTAATGAACTATATTCACATATATTTATTCTATGGTAATATTATGTTGTGACTAAGTTTTTGTAGGATATGTCATGGTTATTATTATGTTGTGATTAAGTTTTTGCAGGACATATCCTGATTATTTTAATGATAAATTTTTTCTAGTTCCGTGGTGCACAAGACAAATAATGGAGAGTGTATGGAATATTCAACATATCCAGAAGATATCACATATGATTGCATGCATATTTTAGACAACAAAAGGAGATCAGTTGGTTAAGAAATCATTAGTGACAATCGCATTTGAGGAAATATAATCACAATGAGTTATATTGTATTCAAGGGAAGTAAAAATGATGTTATTATTATACTAAAAAGTGAAATTAATACTATCTTCAATGGGAAAAGATCATGTTGCACTCTTTTTTCCTTAACCAAGTTTTTGTCCCACTTGGTTTTCTTAGTAAGGTTTTTAACATAAAAAAACATCTTTAGTATGTATTGTGTACTCTTTTTCGTTCACTAGGTTTTTGTTCCATTGGTTTTTCCTAATAAGGTTTTAATGAGGCACAACATTTGTTTATATATAAGTGTAGATGTCCATAAAACTCTTTGGATTCCTTTCATGATTCTCTCCCTCTAAATACCAAATTCCATACCTTTCTAATGAATTGCTTGAGAGGAGTTTCTAATAGTTATTGTTATTACTTTATCTTTTATAGCATTATAACCATAACATTAAAATTTAAGGGCTGGAGGCCTATAAATAAATTTCATGTACAAAGTGCTTGAACACACATGTGAATGAGATATGCTTCCTTGCTTCCTCTCTCAATTTCTTCTTGTACTCTCATATTCTCTGATCTTATAACAACCATCCGATTCTAGCATTGATAAATTAAAATAAATACCTATTTGGCAATTTGCCACTACCTTCTCCCATCACTGTCCTCAACTTTTTTACAAATTTGCAATCAATCCCCAGCGAACATCCACTAGTTATAAGAAATTCAATTACGATTCATTTTTCTGTAAACATTTTCTAGGAAGACAATTTAAATCCACTAGTTAGTGGCTGCATGTGGCTAATTAAGCTTTATTGAATAAGTTAAATCCTCTAGGCTGAGTGACGAGACTTCCTCTACCTTTGGAAAATTGTTGCTAAATGATATTGAAACCTTTTATCTTGATCTTGTCGATAACTTTTGATCATCTGGTTTTCCCCCATTTTGAATTTTCGATGTGTATTAGTGTTTCAGTTTAAATTATTAGTTTTTATTTTGGCAAAAAAACAGTAGTTTCATTTTTATTTGATAAAGTTAAGTTAATATTTATTTGATATTTTTTTCAATTTTATTTCATATAGAATTATTCATCAATTTTACTAAAATAACTCAGAAAGCCAAAAAAAAAAAAAAGAACACAATGTTTGACATTGTTCTGAAACCAACGAACCAATCTATTTTATAGTATTAAAATTCAACTCGAGTTGGTAGATCAAACGGACATACTAAAAAACACGTCTCTACATCAATTCGGTTAAGAGTATTGGACGGATTAATCGAGGTGAATTTTATATGTTTTCCCAATTTAAACCTCATAAAATGTTATAAAAAATTAGTTTGTCAAACTTTTGCTTGAGTAACCCTTCTTTATCAGAAATTATATGTATTTTATATATGGTTATTCAATTTACTCGTGAACTGATGCTTTTTATTTAAATATTACATTTTTCAAAATTATATATGAATATTTCAATTCAGTTATTTTATTTTAAATTATGGTTGCCGTGATTTATATTCAACTGTATATAGTTAAACCACTAAATCTTAATTATTTCAGCCGCCTAAAATGTATTGACCCTGTCCAATTTTCACCTTTGTTAAAAATACATAATTTAAGGAAATAAGACTTTTGAATGAATCAACTAATTAGTAAGAATGTCGTACATCACTTACAAAATCACATATCACTTACACAATAAAAAAACAAATTTAAATGTTATAAATTATTGTCTATTTTGGCCCTTTGCTCCATAATCCAAGAAAATAAAGATTGGACGTTGACTTTGATCTCTACCTTACGTGTTTGTTTACTTAAGAATTGGGAAATCACATTCATACAAACTGAAATAAAATTTATTATATATAATCACCTTATAGATTGTAAATTGCGTTGAGAAAGTAACTTGTATCACTAATCTAAACAGACCTTATACCCTTTTTAGATATACTGAAGCCTCCATTCAATCCAAATTATGCCGAGTTCGTAAACCAACTTGGAGTTACCATTGTGCTATAAAATATGTACTTCCGTTTCACACTAAAAATTATCAATTACTCGTTCAAATTCATTAAAGAGGACCAGGTTATTAGCGCGGAAATAAAACTAAGATAAGAATATATTTTAGTGATTATATAAAAAATTCTTTACCAAACCAATTATTAAAAGAATAATTGAAAGGGACAGTAAATCTAAACGACAAAACAATATGGTTATGTGCCTGTCGGAAAAAGAAAAAAAATGGTTACGAGCCTTAAAAAAACAAGCAAAAGAATAGTCAATATTCCTTTGAATATGCAAGAGGAAAAGGTCATTGGTACAGTGTAAATTTAGTTTAATTTTTTTTTAATCTTGATTTTTTAAGCTATCATGTAAAAGGAACTCCCTTTTATAAGAAATATCAACAAATAAATTATTTTATTACTATTAGCTTATTGTTTGTTCATAATATATTGATATTTATTAAATATTGATGTGCCAGTATTATATTTTTTTATTTATGAATATTTGTTTTCTATCTATCAAAATAACAGTTTTATAATTTTTTGACTAGTTTTTTTATAAACAAATGGAATATTTTCTTTCTATGATAAGTGAGAACAATTTCCATGACCTACAAATAATGGAAGCTTATTGTAAATTCTATCATTTTATATAGAGGAAGCTTCATGGAATGTATAGCAAAAAAGACGCGGTTATTAAAAAGAGGAGTGGACGGAATAATTTGGTGTTAATATAATGGAAGCGTTATACAAATTCTATCATTTGACTTGGTTTATATATTCTATAATACTGATATCAAGACATTTCGTTTCCCATTACGCCATCCATCTCAGTAAGGAAGAAGGCCAAGTCCTTGAGGAACGTCTATATATAGGATGGCATTATTAGACTTCTCCAAAACAGAGTAGAAGCAACTCCTTCTTTGGAGTTGAAGAAAGATGGAAACCCAAATGGCTTCTACTACTTTCACTCTGTTGCTGTCAATTGTATGCCTAAGCTTACTGCCATATGAAACCTTAGCAGACGACACCTACTCAGCTCCTCCACCAACAGAAAAGCCCTATTACAAGTATGCCTCTCCTCCTCCACCACCGTATAAGCCCTATTTATACATGTCTCCTCCTCCGCCAGAGAAGCCTTATGTGTACACATCACCTCCTCCGCCCCCAAAGAAGTACTATGAGTACTCATCTCCACCTCCACCACCAAAGAAGGAATACGAATACCCATCTCCTCCCCCTCCAAAGAAATACTACGAGTACTCATCTCCACCTCCACCACCAAAGAAGGAATACTATGAGTACAAATCTCCACCTCCATACAAATACCCATCTCCTCCCCCACCAAAGAAATACTACGAGTACAAATCTCCACCTCCACCACCAAAGAAGGAATACTACGAGTACTCATCTCCACCACCACCACCAAAGAAGGAATACGAATACCCATCTCCTCCCCCTCCAAAGAAATACTACGAGTACAAATCTCCACCTCCCCCACCAAAGAAGGAATACGATGAGTACAAATCTCCACCTCCATACAAATACCCATCGCCTCCCCCACCAAAGAAATACTATGAGTACAAATCTCCACCTCCACCACCAAAGAAGGAATACTATGAGTACAAATCTCCACCTCCATACGAATACCCATCTCCTCCCCCACCAAAAAAGGAATACTATGAGTACAAATCTCCACCTCCACCACCAAAGAAGGAATACAAATACCAATCTCCTCCTCCACCAGTTTATGAGTACTCGCCATATTATCACCCAATGTACAACTCTCCACCACCACCATACATGAAGCCGTATGTCTACCAGTCTCCTCCTCCTCCAATTCACAAACCCTATGTCTATTCTTCCCCACCCCCTCCTTACTACTAGATATTTCATTTCCATGGCTCGTACTACTTGGTAAGCTTAATTGGTCCCATTTTACTGTGATCTTTCTCGTTTCTCATACTTAAGTTTATCGGTAAAATGATAAACATAATTAATACATTCATTTAATTAAAATTATGTTATGAAAATAGCTTTTTGATGATGCTAATAATTTGATATTAACAGGAATATGTATATGTTATGGAACAAATTTATTTACCATCAATTTGTTTGAGATAGCTTTTCTATTATCATGTACAAATATTCCAAAATCATTTAACCGCAAAACTTCTTTTAAATTTTAATGATATTTTGTAGCTTGTACTATTTATTTATATATTGTTTCCAATGTATACATGTCAACCTACCGTGAATAGCTAATACGACTTGGTTTTCGAGCTCTACATAATGTATGAAACTGGATCTAGTCAATCACCTAGTATTAGTGTCATTTCATATATGTATATATTTTTTTTTCAACATTTCATATATGTATATATCGGAAACTTCACTGTGATTACTTTTGACTACGGGGCATGGACTAATGGATTTATTTAAATATCTTGTTACAGGATCTTATAATATATTCTTATTATCAAATAAAGAAAGCGATCTGTGGAAGCGCTTTACAAAATAGCGTAAAGGAGAATGGAAGCAAATTTATGTAGGGTTATTTAAAGATTGCGTCTATATCATATATAGCATTTGCGCTTTCATTCTCACTTGTATTTTGTTTTATGATGTGATGATTGCCCGGTCGATGTATTTGGTTTGTTCTATATTATTATTGAATGCCTACGCATTGTCGCTTTCAATAAGTTTCAACCAGCTGCATTCTCACCGATTGAAAACCAATATATTAATAAAATAATAAGTATTTAACTGCTTTAGACAGAAACTGAATTATTTTTTTAAATTGCGCCCTGCGGTCTCACATGCAAGGCTTATCCAATAAGCCTTGTTTTATGACATCTTATTCGACCAATATCCTAAAATATGACATTCTCTTGCCTTAATCTACTGTAGGACACCTTGGACCTCATAATTTGAATTTATATGTGACCCTTTCCATTTTTATGCTTGGGGGAATGAATTAACATTTTAGCCTTGATCGATATTAAAAATTACCAAATAAATTTAAGGAACTATAATGTCACATGGTACAAAACTTTTCAAGCCTTTACAATGGGAATCACTCTCCTCCTCACAATTTGTACTAAAACAAAAACATACACACCCTTTGCTTTTCAACTCAGTCCAATTTAATCTTGAGTTTCTCACTAAATCAACAAGTTTTTGGAAGAACTAATATACTCTCTCAGAGAATGGATAGATAAATGCTTAACCACTAATGACAAAATGAATTTATCACAGAGAGGTTGGTGAACGAAGTAAATGCATAAAGCATCGTGTGTTCATGTTCTCACTTCGTCTGCCTTGAATGCTCTCTTAGTTACAGGTAAATTCCAAGTTTCCGTTACTCTCAGCTGCAATCTACAACATCTTGCATTTAATGCTTCTGGAATGTTCAACGTTGAAGTTCTGTGAATGTGAACATTGTGGTCATGCGGAAGACATAAGCAGAGGTGTACATTCCCTATTAATAAGTCAAAACATAAGGCATTTATGAGGGTAATTAAGATTTAAACCAACTAAGTATGAAAAGGGAAAAATCTGGAAAAAGTTATTTCTACTGTAAGACTGAGATACTGTCAGATAAAGGAATACTTGAGTTTCATTCTCAAAACTAGAGTGTTGTTTGAAAATTATCTATGAAAAACTTGAAGTTCATGAAGTAGTACTCTAGTTTTATGTTAATTACTCAAGTTTCACAAAACTTTTAAAGTAACTCGAGTTTCCACTGAAGATCTTGTAATAAGATACATGAAAACATTTGTTCATAACACAGGTTGTAATGCAAGTATTGCATCACTCAAGTTTTAATAACATAACTTGAGTTTTTGTAAAGCATTTCAAAAGCAACACTTTTATTGTAACTCTAGTTTGCTTGAAAGTTTTTTTATACTTGAGTTTTGGAATCATAGAACTCGAGTTTTACAAAACTTTTGTTCGTAAATTGAGTTTGCTTGGAAGTGTTTGAACGTTGAAAATCATTTTCATATCAACACTCGAGTTTTCCCAACCAAAACTTGAGTTTTACAGCATTTCCATTCAAAACTCATTTTTCTTAAAAGTGTCGTGTTGTGAATTTTGAACCTTGGACACGATACTCGAGTTTTGAGTATCAGAACTCAAGTTTTTCAACACTTTTTTCACAACTCGAGTTTCCTTTGAAAGTTTTGAGTTTGAAAAAAAATTTTAACTCTCGAAACTCAAGTATTTGAATACACAACTCGAGTGATACAACACTATTATTGAAACTCGAATTTGTTTGAAAGTTGAGTTTCAAAAACATATTTTCAAATACATAACTCGAGTATTAAGAATTTAAAACTTGAGTTGTACAATACTTTCATCAAAACTCTAGTTTTCTTGTGAAAAAGGCACTCTAATGAATGATTCATATTTAAAACAAGTGTAGAAATAGTTTCTAAACCTGCAAACATAAATACCGTTTTGTTATTATTAAAACATAATAGCTTCGTTTGGGGTTCCGTTAGGAACCCCGTTTTGACCCCCAAAACCCATTCTCACGCAAGCCGAGACAAAATTCCTCTCACATAAAGTACCTAGGAATCTGTGTCCATTTTCTCAACGGGTTTCAAACGAAGCCAATATCTACATGGGCATGATAGGATTTATGTAACATGCTTTACTTTATCTCATTAGCTTCATAATAGATAATTATTGAACCACTTTGAGCTTGCACAACTTGGAATGACCAAAAAATTGAAATTGTGAAACTTCCTTCGAATTACTGTTCATTTGGTCAAAATTCCAGTTTTTAGTAGGCATTTCTAAAAATTCATAACTAATTCTAGAAAAATTGAAATTGAGTGGTTCCAATTTCTATATGAAGCTTACAACAATCCCTATAGAGGAAAAATATTCATTTTCTCCCCCAACTTACCCAATTGATACAGTTTAATGCATAAAGATGCACTATTCATATTATCATTTTTCATTTTTCCAGGTCTTTCTTCAAACTTTGGCATACCATAACTTCTTGCATAAAAGTCCAATTCCACTTGTTTTAAACCTTACCATATGAACTATTTTTCCACCAATTTCAAGTCAATTGGAATTCATTTACTATTTCAATATAATTGTATAAGAAATGAGGTAGATGGCTAGGATTTAATGTTGCTTTAATGAATGATCCAATGGCTCATATTTGGCAACCCAAAGTCTGATTTTTCTGCCCAAAATCTGATCCAAATGGGCTGAAATTTAATAAAGAAAAATAAGATTTTAACTCATGGTGACAAGTGTCCAAGATCAGTACAATTTACACTGATAAACTAACTTTGTTCTGATAAATTCTACCACTTGTTTAACCTTAATTATGGTAAATTTTAACCTTCAAATGTATCTAAAACAAGTGGTAAAAGTGATCATAACAATAATACTTTTGGAAATTTTAAGTTTCCATAAAGTTACTTTATGATATCGTAATACCGATATAACAACTTATCGATACATAAATGGTTTCAAAGTCACCGAAAATTCCTGAAATTAATACGGAGATTTTCACACCTTTTCTTTTCCTCAAATTGCTTCCCGAAAAGTCTTTAATTAATTTTTTAAAAAACCCTAATTCCAGGGCTTCTCCGGGTCTTTTCCTTCCGATCTGAGAAATCGCTTACTCATATTCTGGGCAACAATTTTATAAAATAACAGAAATTTCAAGCTATGTTTCCTTATCTTGAAATCAGATATTTGAGGCCTCCTGGTACTTCAAGTAATTATTTTTTTTGCTAATTATAAAATGCCAAAAATTAAATGATCTTTAAAATTCTCTAGACATCAATCTAAGTCGATTTAGCAAAAACTGATGCCTCTTATTTTGATTAGTAGCTTTTTCTCTAACTTGTTAACCTCTATAAAATTTTTTGATATTTTGGTCAACTTTAACTTCTTGACTTTTGACTTTGGTCAATAACCAAAATGCCCTTATACTTTCTCTTATTTACCATAATGCCATTTTCCTTTTTAAACTTCCTTTTTCGCCATTTCCTTTAATGACATTTGGGTCCTTCCAGGAAGGTCAACCATCCTTCCAATTCTCTAGGCCAAGCATGCTTAACTGTGATGTTTTTATGAAATTCAGTATATTAGGCCTAGACTGACTGTGATTTTTTCGATCCATTATCTTCCTCTCTTTCTGCACTACATAGCTTTGGACCCTAACTCAATCCATAAATACATGTTTGGCTTTTATTTCAAATCATACTAAAATACATATATTACAATTTGTCCCCACATTAGTAGAGAGATATTGCTTTCCCTCTCGATGAGTTAGTCTGATAAATGTATGGACATATTGTGATAGAAAGGTAGTTCCATCTCTTTAGTCAGACTACTCAAGGATCGAGAAAGCAATGATCAAGAATAGGAGGATGGCAATCTCCATACCTCATCCTTGATCGAATATCATGTGACAAAATGGACTTAATGTGGTTGCATGATAATTTGTATTGGTTTACAAATCCTTAAGTGAATTGGATAGTCGTAATATCTTACTAGAAGCTGCTTGCGATTTGTGGACAAATATAGTCAATGACCAATTGTCAACTTCATACGGCCTTACAGGATCACATACAAAATGACCCTACATGAGCTGAAATATTTAAATCCATTGAATCTTGGATCAATGAATATTCTTGGGAGGACATATATGTATATATTAAAAATTTGTTTATATATAATATATATTTTTGTGTATATATATTGCATATATTGATATGTAAATATATTATACATGATAAAGATAGAATAAATCTTGAATTGAATGTATGGAGATAAATCAAATATTGATTTAAAAGATAAGCTATTAGATTTAATTTATGAAGGTATATTAAGTCTTGATCTATCTTGATATTATATCTTACTTAATTTATGGAGATAAATTAAATCTTATCATTGTTTGACTCCTTATCAAAATTAAATAAATTGGTTAAATTATATCTGTTGCAAAGATATAGATAAAACCATCATTATTTAATTTCTCAGATTTAAATTTTCTAATAAGATATAAATTTTGAAATAGATAAAAGATAGATTTTGAAATTCAAAAGGATAAGCTCTAAATGTCTATAAATAGATGGTCAGAGCTCTCCATTAGATACACATATGGAAAAAAAAAAGATACTTGAGAGAGAAACCGAGAGTGAGAAGGAGATTCAAGAATCGGACCCAAAGGCCTGGGCACGCGTACATGTTGAAAAAGGCCATTTGTGTGAATACCGATAGAGGAAGTTGATTGCAGTTGCTGGCTTCTTGAAATACTACAAGAAAGGAAAAGAAAACGCTCCAAGAAAGGTATGCTTCTTGACTACATGATTTAAAAGCCTTCAACAAAATCTAGGAAGGGATTATAAAAATTTTAGTCTCCTGATATGCCCTCCAATCCCAACACCTTCATTGTCCAAGCTTATATTCTTACTTCTATAATGTTCAATGGCCTTACATAAACATTACCTATAAGTTACTAAATTCATTGGGGCCATTGAAACCATTAGCTTTTCATACTACTCCTATTTGTTCTCTTAAACACTAACCTTGCACTTTTAATTTCATAAGCTTTAAAATTAATATAACATGCTTCTCCTCAATAATTTTGTTTGTATATTCCATTTTTAATCCCATATATTTCAAAAGGAACCGTCCTTTCTTTCAACTACTCAAAACAGTGGCATAGAGAGGTTATTCCACAAAAATTCAATCTTAGTCTTGGATGCTTCCAACCTTGGTTTCTCAATTGTACCCTACACATTGAAAGCATCAAAATTATTAAATTCCATCACCTTCCCCTTGCCCCATTTCAGAATGGCTACAATGGTGTTTTAAGTGGAATGCTTATTTGAGTTGAGCTATCTACATCAACCCACCAATAATAACAAACCACCACTTGCCCTTTTACCAATAGTTGATTTTGGCCCCTCATTTAATCTTCCATCATTATCATTGATATCAATTTTAATATTTTAATTTAACCTTACATATGATGATATCTACAAACCTAGCCATTTGGAAGAAGACCTCTTATATACTTTTGGCTACTTTTGCTTTCTAATGCTCCTTTTAGTAAGGAACTAATCTTCGTAAAATTATTTTTGAGAATATCCTTTGATCATCTAATCAATGTAAGATCATTAAAAACTAAAATTTATCAGGGAGTAATTCCTCATGCATCTGTTGTTTCCTAAAATTCCCTTCTGAAAAATTTTAGTAAAAAACCCTTTTTCCCGGTATTCACTACCCTTATATTTTCTTTTGGATAAATTCCTCTCTTGGGCATGGAACAATTTTTATAAAATCACATAATTCATAAAGTAATTGTTCCCTACCCTTTTCTGTAAATTGATATAGAGGCCAAATCAATAGTTATAAGATAAGACAAGGCCCATAAATAAAAGTACAGAAAAAAGAGATGTCAGTGGAATTAAGAGACCCTGGTCAGATTAATCATAAGGCTTTGAGATCTCTAAGAATCTAAGCCAGGGACATAAATGTCATTAAGTATAAAAGACCAAGGGCAGTATGGTCATTGGATAAAAATGGCTAAACCAGTAGTCCAAAGTCAAGTTAGAGGCCACGAATAGAAAGTACGGAAAAAGTTGACGCTGTTGGGCTGGAAGTCGCAGAATCAGATTTGGCCTAGTGGATGAAAGTCGGTAGGAACTGTAAAGTTAAGCGTGCTCACCCTGGAGAAATTTTATGATGGGTGACCCCCTAGGAAGTTACCCCAGGAATCAGAAACCAAAACGATCAAGGGCCAAAAGGTCAAGGGCAAAATGGGAATTTATGAAAAGTTAGATTATGAAAGGACATTTTGGTTATTAAGAGAAAATGTAAGGGCATTTTGGTCATTTGACAAAGTCAAAGTCAAAGTCAAAAAGTCAAACAGTTGACCAAAAGTCAGAAAAATCCACAGATGCCCAAAAGATAGAGCAGAACTCACTGATTACCAGAGATTCAACTGATTATTGAAATTCGGTCTGGATGATGAATTATGGAATTTTAAAGATTTGATGATTGAAAATATGTATTAAGGTATCAAGAGTTCTCTAAGACCAAAAACCAGAGTCTAGAAAAATTCAGTGAATTTTATAGTATTTTACAAAATTATTGGCCAAAGTACGATTAAGGCGATTTTCCCGAAAACGAGGAAAAATGTCCGAAAATCCCCAAAAATACAATTTATTACAAAAATTAAGTTGGAAAAATTTAGAAGGTATTTTGGGGAAATATGAAGGGCTAGAATATCAATGAAAAAAATAGAAAATTATAAGACCCTAAAAATGATTTATCCTAAGGTTTCGTGTTTTCAGGAGTTTTTGACAGGATAAAATAATCCTGTTAATTTTGATTGGATTAAGGGAAAATTTGAGGATGATGATTTGAATATATTTAAGGGGGAATTATGGAGATTAAATGAGGAAGAAAACATCTCTAGAAAAGTAGAAAAAGATTTATCGGAATAGAGTTATGTTTACCGGTAAAACGTGTAATCGGTAGAAGTAACCGAATGGAATTAGGTTTGGTTAATGTAACCAAACCATAACCAGATTTTTTAGCCACATGATGATATTTTTGACTAACCAATGAGAAGTTCACAAATGTTTAAGAGGTGGACAAATTACAACCCTTAGATTAAGCTTACTTAAGAAGCTTTCATCCTAACCATCCATTTAATTGTGAGGGATTTTTATAAATAGATTTCTTCTTCATTCTCCCACCACTTTGGCAAAATTTTGCTGCTGGATTTTGAGGAAGAAGAGCACACCATTGTCCTCCATTAAAGAGAAGAGCAAGCTTCCAAAAATCCAAGGTAAGAGGAGTTACTACCTTATGCTATACATCAAATTCTTCCTCTCAACTTCCTCTACAACTTCCATGGATTGAAATTCTGATTTGAGCTCTCTTTCTCAAGTTTGGATACCTAGGGTTCTTGAGAGAAAAGTGAGAAAGAGAGGGATTTAGCAAGGTTTAATGGGTGGAAATTACTCCTTACACGATAAGGAGTAGATTGATGTATAGCTTGTGATTGTTTGGCTCTTGTTTGTTGATTTTGTAAATTTTGGGATGGTGAACCCTAAGGGGAGGTGCTGTCCAATTCTTCATTTGATATGGAAGAGTTGTATTTGAGCCAAACAACACATAGAAAATAAGTTTGGAATCAAGAAATGGTGATTGCATGAGTTGAAACTTTGAAAAGAACCATTTTCCTAATTTTTGGGAATTTTCGTCCAAATCTGGAAGGTGGTTGAAGGAATTTTTTTTGATGATTTTGATGCTTCCAATGGATTTAAAATGAGTTTTTGTGTAGGGTAAAGGTAACCACAAGTTTGTGGAAGCATTGGAAAACATTAAAGACAAGGTTGATGTCTTAAGGCTTATGTAATTCAAGAGAGAGTTTAAGGGAGATTTACCTTAGTTTTTGTCTTGGAAATGGCTTATAATTGATGGCCATAATGT
>JANTPZ010153310.1:2811-19317 GCA_025593235.1 Vachellia pachyceras | reverse complement strand
AACTGGATTGTCTCAAGCTCACCAGTTACTCAAGATACACCCGGCCAAAGGTATAGAGCTCAAGCCTGGACTATGGCTCCCCTCCTTAAAAGCAAACCGAGGAGGTGTCACATGTCCCACAATTCCAATGCAATCCTGGCCAAAGGAAAGACACGGGAAAAGGGGCCCTGACAAATGCCATCCACTGTGCACCGAGTGATGGCTTATCACGTGATAAAATCTCATCGTACATATTTCTCCTCCATACTCCAACCCGATCATATCACAACCGCCATGACAATTATAAGAATTTCCATGCCAATATATATAGTGAAAACTTTAAATAGTTGTATGTATATAATTCAGTCCAAAAATGCATAAAACATAATTCAATCACAATTTAATCATAAGCGGTTCACAAGTATATGGAAGAATATTCAGAGTTACCTGCTACTCCCTAGCTTACAGGTAAGCACACAAAAGTCACTCCCAAGTTCTTAATGAGAGTCTACAAAGATCACACACAATAATTTCTATTAATAGACTAATTAACCTATTTCAAAAGTCGCTTAAATATACTCTAAGTATCTATGACTATCTTTTACACCCACATATTAGTCAAAGATATAAATCATCTTAATTTATATGAACTAAAATATCTAAATATGATATAATCTCTTTTTCTTTAATTTTACATGTTATTTGAGAGGAAGAAATAATTACAAAAAAATAATTTTTATTCAAATCTTCTATTAATTTAAAATCTCAAGATATTAATTAATTAAAATTTTTGTTAACAATAATTAAATTTCATAGTAGTAATAATAATAAAATAATAATCATGATGATGATGATAATAATAATAATAATAATAATAGTGATAGTGATAATAATAAAGATACTAGTTTTCGGTTTAGAACTCCTCTTGATTTTAGGATCTTAAGAGAATAATAACCCTTTTTTTCAATTAAAGATAAAAAGTTAAAGATTCATTAAAAATACTTTGCAACAAAAAAAAGAAAACAAAAGAAAAAGGTTCATCAAAATCCATGTACGATGCTTAAAAGGAATTGGAAGACATGTGAATATATGAATATATAGGCATTAGATTTATAAAACCACAACAAGTACATAATGCCCTGTACACTTGAAAAAGAAAATGTCTCCTTCTTTTTTTCTTAATGGATGTGCATATGTACATCACCACATCCACAAGCATAGTAATTGCTTCAGGCGTGGGGAAAAACCTTTTTATATATGTATATTATATAATACATAAATGGTAATAAAAATGATGGGACAACGCACTGTGATGAACTTTATATCCTCTGCACAAGCTAGTTCTCTATACCTAATTAGACTAAATGGACAGCGCATGAAATCTATCTGCTCTCTCCCAGTTTTTTTTTTCAAATAGCATAAAAATTCGACTATCAGCAAATCTAATAAATATTAGATGCATTTCCATTTTTATTTTAAACAAAAATACATATATATATATATAATTAGTTGAAAAGACCAGGGCATAGCAAAGGTAATGATTAAAGAGAAAAAGCAAGAAACCATCACCTACACACACAACAGTTTATCTTTGTTTTTGGCGAATGCATTTTGACGGTGAAGACAGAAGAAGAAAGGAAAACAAAATCAGAATAAGGAGATGGACTGTACGAAGCAAAAACTAGGCACGAGTTAGGAGTAATAAATGGTTAGGTAGATATTTCTATTAGTGCGACAGATAAACAAAGAGTAAGATGAGCACCTGCGTTACTTCGGCAAGTTTACTGTAGCGGCAACACTTTTAGGGTTTTGGTTTCTGATGAGTAGAATGAGGCTTTATATAGAGATAGGGTTAGGGTTTTTCCTTTTTTTTTGAATATGTATTTATTTTTTTTAAAAGAACGGAAACACTAATAATATTAATATTAATAATAACAATATCATAAATAGTTATTTAAATAATAATTTTTTTAAAACGAAAATAGAAATTTTAATTAAAAAGGTTTACTCAGACATTTCTTTTTACTTATTTTAATACTAAAATAAATACACACACATATATAATTATTATTAATTATTATGTTTATTCTTTTATAAATAATCAGAATTTTATTTTTCTTTTAAATTTTAATTTGCTTTACTCTCTAACTAATTTAAGATCTAAGATCTAACAATTAACTAGATCCTAAAAATAAGGATGTTAATTTATTTAATTATCTGACTGATTCAAGATCTAACAATAATTAACTAAATCCTAAAAATAAGGATGTTACACAATCGCGACCTCTCTTACAAATCGAGTTTACATGCTACAAAATCTACAAAGTCAAAGGCCCAATGAACTTATGTTAAAGATGGATCGTTGAAAATCCTAATATCAAAAGAATTGCATCACATTCCATTTGCCATTGCCCATTGCTGCTATTTATTCATAGAATCTCAATGGTGATTACGAGGTTCGATCAAAGATGCAGATCATGGAGAAATATTCGGAGCGATTAATTCGGATATTTACTTTCTATATTGATGCAATATATTTATAGTAATTCCCAATATGAGAAGAGCCAGAGCGAATGCATGGCTATTATAGAAGCCTATGACTCCAATGTGGCCTTTTGTTTAGATAAGCTCTTTTTGGAGGACTTTCAGTGCTTTCTTCTTAAATGTCGCATGTGGCCTTTTGACCCATTTTCTATGTATGGTTTGTTATCTTCAGCCATTATTATTATGTTTTTTTTGTTACCGAGGAAGGGTGAAGCCCTAGAACATCAAGAAAATATTAAAATAAAAGAGATTTAGATCCTAAGTACTCTTTCTGAACAAGGTCCCTTAAGAAGACGAGAACCATACTAAAAAGAGAAGAACTATTAATGCCTTCTTTAGCCAAGCTATCAGCAACTTGATTAAGATCTCTGGAAACATATTGGATGCTAATGTTCCATTTCCTCTGCAACATATCAAGGATTCTCGAGAGCAAGATGCTATCATTATCCTTCTTCCTGGTACCATCTAATAATAAATTAACTAGATCTTTTACATTAGACTCCAGGATAATATTTTTGAAACCCAAGTCCCAAGCAAAAGTAAGCTTAAATAGCCCAACTTAAAACACTAGGCCCTTCTTCGTTTAGAGGAAGAAATTAATTCTTTACAATGTAGCGAATCAATATTTGAATCATAGCACCTAACAATATTTTAAATATGATTGTCTCTAATATGATATACTTATGCTTAGAATAAAAAACTGCATAGATTTTCCTAAAACATATAATATGTCCCATTATTATTTTGGGCACTAATGTTACATTTTAGTTTAGTTATATTACTTTTCATTTGAAAAATGTAAGGTTAATCTTCACTTCTCACATACACAAAGAAAAAAGAAATAGCTATTGAATGTCAAACTAAATTTAAGTTTTTAAAAATAAGAAAAAAGTCAAACACTTTTTTTACTTTTTTTATTTGTGCATATTCCTGCATCGTTGAAATTATAACTCCGACCAAGATGAGGATGTATTTACTGTTTAGGACCTCAAATTTCATTATGTCTAATTCTTGCAAATAAAGCAATCCAATATGCATTTAAATTAATAAGAAAATATTAAACAAAAAAAATCCAACATAAAACTGATACACAGTCACCTGGCTATATATATATATATTGCATTTGTATCAAATATATATATTGCAAATACAAAGGCATGTACAACGACAATGAAATTTAAAAGATATTTAAATCCAAAGGGTAAGCTTGGAAGGAGAAAACGATCTGAATCGGATCAAATTGAGTTGAACCATAAAAAGTGAGAGATCTCAAGAATCAGATCTGCAGCGATAGTACTTAGAACAGCCTCTGGTGTGAGGATTTGAAGGAGGAGGAAGACAGCCTCCAGATTTGCTATAAGCCTCGCCGCCGCCGCCGTTACACACCGGTTTATCTCGCCGGAGAGCTCCAGGAGATATAAACTTCCTCTGCTCCGCCATCAACCTCCGGCTAATTTCCGATTCCATCATCGCCATCTCGTCTTCTTCGTTACACTCTCCTATAGTCCCATTCTTGCAATGGTGGTAAGGTTCAGCAGCAGCAGCAGCGTTGCTTTTCAAACACAGGCAACTCATGAATTCAATAAACAAGATCATCAAGAAGAGGAAGAAGAGGCAAGAGGTAGAACTCGAAACCCTGATCGCAGCCTTCGATTCCATTTCTCCGTCTAAATCTTTCTGTATTGCGTAGTTGTTCCTTCCGCGATTCTTCTCACAATCACAGGGAAAGCACCATATATATATATAGATATAGAGAGAAGGGGGGGGTTGGATTGGATCAGCAAGCTTTTAGAAAGTTGTGTTAATGGAGGAAGCACTAGCGATAGTAGCAGTGGGTGAAGGTACCACTCTTAGTATTGGGTCTACACACACATACAAAGCGGGTTGCAAGAAGTAAGTTATTCATGAAAATATGGGTGGTTAACGAGAGCTGCTCTATTTGTCAATGATGCTCTTCGACTTATCATTGATAACCTCTTAAAACCTTTTTATAAACAACTTCATTCTTTGGACTTTACAATAAATCTCTCTATATATAATTGTTTGGGAACAACGTTTCCCAAACGGTGCACACATTCTAATATAAAATCTTATCGAAATATGTAAAAACCATCTCGAAATTCATTAAAACCATCTCGAAATCTATAAAAACATCTTGAAATTCACAAAATACCTTGAAATCTATAAACTCATTTCTCCCAACGGACTTCCCAAACACACCCATAATCTGTCTTGAAATTTTGAGGCACGTAGATATTATCATTAATACAATCTGTAATCCTTATCTATTCTCATTTTAATTTTTGTTCTTGAAATTTAAACAAATATTTTTATTACTCAAATCAAAATCATAACATTTTTTATTAGATTGATCTAAAACCAAAATTAATGTAAAACATGATTTTAGCAAGAGAACTGGAGTGGCGACAAAATTTTTGTCATCACTAAAGTTTAGTGACGGAATTTTGATTTTCGCCACTAATAGTGACAGAAATTTTATATCGCTAATCCATCATAAATAAAACTGGAATAACATATCCACAAAATTAGTGACCCATTACCAACTTCCATCACTAATCAATGGGTTTATTTGGAACAATATTTTCAAAAACCAAACGTACGTTCAGCAGTGTTTTTCTGTAAAATTAGATAATTCTCTCCATATATTTACCTCGGTTTAAGTAAAAGTACTTCTCTACCGCGTTCCCAAACGGGCCTAATCACATGTTGCCTCACCGCTGACTGCTTTATGTCCCCGCTCATAGCCGCCGCGTGTCCACGTCATCACCTGCCACCTCATCTTTGTTTGCCACGTGTCCCCATGTTTGCCCACTGCATGTGTGTTGGCCACATCACAAATTGGTTTTAGCCACGAAATTTCCCTCCATATGTGTTATGTTAAACCTCAAAATTTCATATATGAATATTAATTTATTAAGGTCTAGGGCATAAGAGATACAAGTGAGATACCCTACCCGTTAAGGTTGCACATTGGATAGATTGCATTGAATCAGAGTCCAACTCAAAGTCAGGTTTTTTATGGGCTAGATTAGGTAACCCTTGGTCCGGTTAGATCTGGTATAAACCAGGTTGGATTAGACTTTAGTCTACTGAAGTTTCAAAACCACATTACCGAATCTGATGCCAAGTTATTTGTGGATATGCTTAATTTAAATTGTAATTCTGATAACAGTAATTTGCCTTTTGCAGATATTAGAGAACTTATGGCTAGAGAATGGAATGTAATCATCTAGTACGTGCCGAAGGAGCAGAACAGATTGACTGATGCTCTAGCTAAGGAGGCAATCTCAACTTCGAGAACTTACTTATCGTGCCCGCAACAGCTCAAGGAATTGTATGCGAATGATTATCTGGGAGTCTCTCCCCATTCTGTGTAATCTCTTTTCGTGTCTGTGAGCTCTTGAGCTCTCTTTTGTGTATAAAAAAAAAAGTTTCAAAACCACAAGCAAAGATCAAGGAGTGATGCATACATGAGAGGGAAGAGACGAATGGTGGCTGAAGTTTGAACAGTTGAAGGTTAAGAGCGAACTAGTAGTAGCAAAGAGTGGAGATGGCTCTATGTCCAAAGTTTGAACAGTTGAAGGTTATATCGAATTATGCGTTTTGTTCCAAATGTAATAGAGAAAAATAATTTTTTTAATATATAACATTGTCGAGAACCTAGCCCAACTCAACCACTTGGTCTCATTTAGTTAGTCTGGCTGGTCTTTTGAGTTGCTTTTTCACCAATTTGGACCAGTTCAGGTTGGATCAGTTGGATTGGACTGGCAAAGTTTTTCACATTCTTACTGCCTACAAACCAACTACAATATAAAATCCGACTTATGACACAAAATTCACCATGAGTCACCACCAAAGGTAACTAAAGAGCTATGAACAAAAAATTATTAAAGTTCTAGCTATACGTATAATTCGATATAATTCATCAAATAAATCTTTAAGGTCTCATACCTACCAAAAGGCAATTCATTAAGGATAAGTCTAACATCACTCTAGAATCATAAAGACATGATTAAAGTATGCAAGCCTTATAAACTTGACAATATACATTTCTTGACAAAATAACCTATACTACCAAACATATAATGATAGAAGTTGACTCGTTCCTTTACTACTAAAACTACCAAGGTTGAAAATAATAAACAACAATGGGTGAGACATAAAGTCTCAATAACCGACAATTAATTTACATAATATATGATACATGATTATAAGTCAGTAAAGTGGTGTCAACATATAATCTTTTTGTAATATCCAGGTTTTCAGTAAACAGACATAAATGCTAAACATGTAGCTCAAGTTAAGACAAAGTCTCAGAATGAAAGGAAAGGAAAGGAAAGGAAAGAAGAGTAAAAAATGCCATTTGCCTAGCATAGTAAAACTAAGGGCAAAATGGTCATTTTAGAAAAGTAAAGGACAAAAGAGTCAAGTGGAAAAGTTAAGGGACCCAATTGTTAAAATGGGACTAAAGGGATATTTTGAGATTAAAGGGACCAAATTGCCATTTATGAAGTTCAAGGGCATTTTGGTAAATAAATAAAAGTCAAAGGGCATTTTGATCATAGTTAGACCAAATATCAAAAAAATTTCAAAGTCCCAAAAGATTGAGAAAAATTCACTGATCAGCAATTGAGGCCCGATTTGAGTTAAAATGACCAAAATAGCCTTAACGAGAATTTTAAAGGTCATTTAATTTTTGGTTATTTAGTAAATAATAAGCTAAAAATAATTATTTAAAATATTTATAGGCCTCAAATATCTAATCTTGGAGTAATGGAAAATAGCACAGAAATTCTAGTATTTTAAAAAATTATTCTCAAGGAAAATGTAAGAGTAGTTTTCTTTGAAAATGAGTTTTATTTGAAAATTAATTACGGGCAATTCTTAAAGAAAAATGGGGAAAGAAAAACAAGAAGATACCCTATGAATTTTGAGAATTTTTTATGACCCTAAACAGATCAAGTGAGCAAAGTATTCCCAAAAAGTATTTCTTGATCGATAAAGTAACTTTACGGTTAATCACAATGTCTATTATTGCAAAAAGTTGTGGTTTTGGAGGGTGCCACATGTCACCATTTATAACCAAGTGAGAAGACTAAAAGGATATTTATCATATGAGATAGAATAACTCAGAGTAAAGTTACTTTATCAGTCTAAGCGGGTTCCAAAATTTTGGATTAGTTCAATATATAATTTGCATATTATAATTTACATATTTTTCAACTTGTAAATTTTAAATTAAATATTGATATGTGATAGCTTTGTTGTAGTGCCCCGTATGAATCTTCTTGTTAATGACATTAATATTATTAAAATTAATAAACTAAAAATATGCTTATATAAAAGTTAAAAGATTAAATTAAAACTTAATATAAATTTAGAGATCAAAATTATAGTTTAGTTTATTAGAAAAGGTAAGAGAATAGAAATCAAATTCTCTTTCCAAACTATAGTTTGGTCAACCCAATCAAGTCGGTAAGTTAACATGTTTGCTTTTTTAAAAAAGTACTTAAAAGCTAGAACCATTGAAGAAAATGTGGTTCATTAATTTTTAAAAAATATGGTAACAAACACAACATTTAATTCTTTATTTTCTACTTAAACAAATTTAATCATGAGAAAATAAGATAAAATTAATTCATTTTATCCCAATTGTTTTTATCGTTAATATTTAATTAAACTATAAAAAATTAAAATATGGAAAAAATAAAATAATATTATATATTTTATCTATTAATGTTTATAAAATATAATATAATATATCAAATTCTATTAATTTAATATAGACGGTCTAATTCAAGTTTAATCCCAATCTGACTTACCAATTTTTGAACCACTGTTTCACCCAATTTAATGTTCGGTCCAGTTTGTTAAGTCGTTGAATCAACCGACTTTACTTGTATTCCCTTTGAGATTAAGGTTGTTGTAGATGTCACTATATTATTGGCCCAACTTTGATCCACTTTCATCTTAATCATGTGTCATCAATGATTTCCTACTTTTCAAAAATACAACAGGTAGAGTACCATTTCAGTTATTTCTCTTAACCTTCATTTATTAATTTCAGAAGATTAAAGAAGTTAAATATATTGCTTAATTATAGCACATATAAGTTACACATTGTCTCTAAAATACGTATGTGTATCATTGTATTATACATCATTTTATAAGTCAAACAAATTGTAAATATTTTAAAATAATTTCTCAGCTTCCTTAACTTCTCCAAATTAATCATTGGAGCCGTATATTAAGGATTAGCGGTAGTATTTGATAATTTCCATTTGGACATTTAAGATTCCCATAAAAAAGTCTATTTGATTTGAGAATAATGACTCTTGATAAGGTGGGTTTAAGAAATATGGAAAACTACCTGTAAATTATATTTATTATTTCCAAGGTTTATGACTCCCAGTTTAAAGCAGTTAACCAAAGATGCTGGGACTTTTACGAATTAATAAATTTTTCATTGAGGTCTCAGAACTGGAAGGCAGAAGAAGTTGAAAATGTGTCTAAAATATATAGCCTGTGCGCTAGTTGTTCATTATTTTCAAACATTCCTCGGAATGGAAACGGCTGAAGTAATTACCAGAAGTATCAAGCATTGGAAGAGCAGGAATATTACAAAGGTATTTATGGATTTTCCCTTAAAAATATTATTTTTAATAAGTGCATGTATCTTTCTGTTAAAGGTAGAGCTATAAATATATTAGGCCGATAGAGATCTGAAGGTGGAGTCTAAGCCTAAGCTTGACCTCACATGAGGGCTGTTTTTTTGAGATTCGGGTCAGAACATTCAAAAGGTTTGATAAGGTCTGATGAAGCCTTTTTAGATATCTACTTTAAATGTAGGTAGAGGTCTCAAACATTTAAAAATCAATGTTATATCTTACAAAAAGTTCATGATTTATACTCACATGCAGTGTACGAGTTTAGTAAAAAAAAACTAACTACATATAGTTGTTCAAGCAAGGAGGAATAAGAAAAACTAATTATCTATTGATTAGGAAGAGAGATATATATATATATATATATATATTCTAAAATTAACCAAGCACAACAAGTAGTGGCATGCAAAACTGGATTTTACCTTTTTTTTTTTACATTTCCCATAGAAATTGAGACAAACTCCTCCTATAGATTAGAGACAATTTTATTCCATCACTAAATTCCGTTTCTAATTTGTCACTAGTTCCATCACAAAAAGATTAACAATGGAATTGACCAATTGGTTCCTGGCTCAGTGGTGATAGGGGCTGAGCTTGGTAGGGCGAACTACGGTTCGATCCTCGCAGGACCAATTGGGAGGGGACTGGAATCTAACCATCCAAAACTGTTCCCCCGTATCCGGATTAGTTGGCCCGAAGAGTCGGATATTGGATGGGATAAAAAACCTTTCTTCACAAAAAAAGATTAACGATGGAATTTAGTGACAAAACTTTCCCGTTTCTAATTTTTGTTACAAAATATTTTACGACAGAATCAAATGTTGGAATTAGTAACCCGTGATAGGGGAGAGCAAAATGCTTGTAACCTGGCTAACCCGTCCGGACCTGGGAAAATTCCCTGTATTTAGCCCGCCCGTTGCTAGCCTATTACGGGAGGGCTAAAACCCGCATGTATGATAAATAAACGGGACGGGCTACGGCCACGTCAACGGGCTCCCTGTGCCTGCATGTTTATCTTTTTTATCTTTTTTTTTGTTTTTTTTAATAACTCCCTTTCCCTTCCATAGTTCCCTTCAATCTCCCATCCCAATCTCATTTACCCTAGATGCATGGGGCTCCATCATCTGAAACTCTGCTTGACAACCTCTAAGTCCAAGGCACCACGACATCTCAATTAGGATGACTACTGATTGAGCTTTATTTCTTTAGTACTTTTGCTTGAATTTCCAAAGCATTTAATGTATTTTGGCCCTTCACGACCCTTCTGAGCTTAATTTGAAAAATTAGAGTTATTGATTTTGATTAGCTTATTTTGGGTGCATTTGCCATGAAAATGATACATTTGCAGTTAATTATAATCATGAGCAAGTGATACTTCAAATGTTTGCTATTTCATTTTAGGAACTCTGGCAAAGGATATCTGGAAGCATCTCCGGAAAATTTCGCCGCGGCATAATTCTTTATTCGCCGCAGCCAAAGATCAAGCAAGCAAGAACTCTCGGGAGAGGTTCGCCGCAGCGAATATCGCGTATCAGCATTGGATCTGACCCAAAGTGGTTAATAGACCCTATTTAGGGTAAATTTCGAAGGCAACCAGAGGAGGAGGTAGCCATCACACTCAGAAAATCACTCTCCTTTCATCCCTTTCCATTTTCTCTCATTCTACTTCACTCTAAACCCTAGCCTCACCTCATTTTTATCTCTCATACCATCATGCAATCCCATCCTTCCATCCAGAGCACTGAGTTGCTTGCTATGAGTAGCTAAACATCTCCCTTCCTCTTGGAGATGAAGATGACTTGAGTTCTAAGTGCTAAAAGGGGAGTAATAGTTTTAATTTGTGTTTATGTTATAGATTACATAGTTTCTGAGTTAGGACTTGTGATTTGTACTTAAATACTTGGTCTCGGTTAAGCCAAACTTGGATTACTTGTGTCACTACAAAAAATGGGTATTTAGCCGCAGTTAATTAGTAACAATTTTTTTAACCGCTACTAAATGATGCTTTTTGTAGCTGTTTTGGGTCAAAGCACTACTAATATGCGACGACAATCTAGGTGTGACTTTTGTAGCGGTTTTTTAGAAAATTTGCAGTGGTTTTAATAAATGCAAACCGTTGCAGAAGCGAAAGGTCGACACTCGCCGCGGTTATGGTAGCGGTTATAATAACCGCTACTGATTTGCGTCTCAATTTGTAGCGGTTTTTTTTTTCAAAAATAACCGCTGCAAAAATGAAGAATGTCTTAATTAGTAGCGGTTCAGACAAATCGCTGCTAAATATCGAGATTTCCCAAGCCGGTGCCCTAATTTTGCAGCGGTCATGGTAGCGGTTTTCGCAAAACTGCTACTAATTTGCAGTGGTTTGTCTAGAACCGCTACTAAATCAGCACCTAAATAAACCTCCCTCCCCCTCATTTTCGCACTTTCTACCTTTCAAAGCGTCGCATCAGAGGTTAGTTTAAAATATTTTTTATGTTTTTAATTTTAATTAATTTTTTGTTTATATTTTTTATTTTTTAGATATTTATATTTATTTTAAAATCATTTATTTTATTTTAACTAAATTTTCAAATTAATTTTTTTCAGATGGCTGATCAGGATCAGAGCAAGAGGCATGGGAAGGAGCATATGTTCCCCGACGTTAGAGATGGTCAGGAGGAGAGCGACGTTATGCTGAACGTCGATGACTTCGAGCTCGGCCATATCAACATCTCAGTCGAAGAGGCTGAGATGTTTGAGGACCAGGAGATAGAGATGGACCAAGGATTCCGACGCCCTTCTGCTAGTCGATCGATTGGGTTTGAGGTCGACATTCGGGGTAAGTAAACAATTAATACATTATTTAATTAAAATGTTGTATTTAATTTGTTTATTAATTAAGATGATTTAATTACTTTGTTTAATAATTTTAATTATTTATTTAATTTGTAATATTTTATTTATTTATTAATAAATGATTATTTTTAGAAATAATTGTATAAATTCAATTTTCAGATTCGATAGGGGCAACCGTTACGAGGAAGCTCATACTGAGGGATGTACACCAACTCCCCAGTGAGTAGAGAGTCGTAACCGCTGTAAATTTTATAGGGAATTTTCAAAAAATAATTTTTGGAGGGAATTTTCAACTTCAAGAAAGGAGCGGGAATTGATATTTCATTTAGTAGCGGTTATGTAACCACTGCAAATTTTGTAGAGTGAAAATTTCAAAATTTTTGGCGGGAATTTCTTTTTTAATAAGTAGCAGTTTTATATTTTAGTAGCGTTTTTGGACCGCTACAAAATGTTCGTACCTCAATCAGTTATGTCGTGAATGTGTAGCGGTTATTATATAACCACTTCAAATGTAGTAGCGGTTTTGTCTACGTGAGCCGCGGTTTCTTTAAACCGCTACTAAATCGTTTGCCACGGTAACTTTTATAGCGGTTTAGGTAACCGCTACAACATGTTATTGCAGCGGTTATAACCGCTGCAAATACATAAGATAACTGCTACTAATTCAGCCTTTTTTGTAGTGTGTATTATTTTGCTTTATATTTGACTTGGTAGAGTGAAGTCTCATTTCTACCTATTCGATGAAATCTTTGTTGCTCTCTTTTATCTTCCTAGTTGTGCTTGATATTTGAGGCGATATTGTGTTGAGTTAAATTTTTCACTTGGCAATTTGTTTACACTCACTAAGTGTTTTTAAAGGATTTCATGGAATAGAGTTTATTGTATGGAATTTCTAACCTAGCGAGTTGTTGGGGTTTTCATTATGAAACTTAGTGCAAAACTACTGTTTTACCTCATGTTTTGTGAACTATGATAGTCTAAACCATTTCCAAGGGGAACTCATCATCAAACATTTTTTGCGTTTTCAGATCTATTTTCATTGCATTCCCACAATCCAAAAAAATCCCAAAAAGAAACTTTGTTTTGTGTTTTAGTTTCAATTCTATACAATTTTGAATCAAAAAGGGTTTTCCCTTTTGAAGCGAACTTAATCACAAGCTAACTAACTAATGGCGCACAAGGTTCCATAGAGAATGACCCTGAGGTTGTACCATATAGTGCAATTTTTAGAAATCACAATTATTTTGATCCATTTCCAAGGTTTGACAATGACAAGTTTTTACACTACGGCATTGTCTCTCTACCCTTCATCTTTACTTTCACGCTGCTCGTTCATTGCTTTTTGTCTTCGCTTTTTCACCGCCGTTTTGCTTTTGTGCAACTGACTCGCTCATCCTCTACTCTCATCTTCGCTTTAGCGCCAATGCTGTAAATCATTTTCGTAAGCTCTGTAATTGACTTTTCAGGCGGTGCTATTGTTCCACAAGAGAACACTAGGAAGAGGTATCTTGTTTGTTACAAATTCGGTGGCAAAAAATTACTCTTTTGGCTTCATTCTTATTTGGATCTCGTTAAAATTTCCTTCTTATGTAGAGAAGACTGAGATTGACTTCTTGAAGAAGTCTTCTTCTTTGCATCTGTTGTCTGCTGCTTGAGACTCATCCTCTGCTCTACGTCTTTGAGTTCATTTTGATTCAGCTGAGGTGACTTCCCTTTCCCTTTTATGGAATTTGTGTTCTTTTTGCTGGTTTGATACTGGTTATTTATTTATTTTTGTTATAATGTATTAAGCTCTTGAAAATTTTGTATCAACTTGCCGAGGATGGTGAACTTGACTGGGATGCCTTGATGGTTGCCGTTAAACCCAGAATTTGTGTTCGTTTTGTTGGTTTAATACTGGTTGTTTATTTTTTTGTTATAATGTATGAAGCTCTTGAAATTTTTTATCAACTTGCCAAGGCTGGTGAACTTGACGGGATGCCTTGATGGTTGCTGTCAAACCCAGAACGAAATGTTTCTTTTTGCTTGTTTCATTTGGGGTGTTTCCTATTATTACCAGTGCTTGAGCCTCGGGGTTAATCTTCCATTTATCTTCTCACACAACTCCTCAGCTAATCCTTTCTGCATTGGAATAGTCTGTTACTCATGAATTATGATGGGATCAAGATGCTTTTTCCTCTCTTTTTTATATGTATTAAATTAAAGGGGTACCCATTACCCGCAAAACCCCGCCCATATATGTGTAGCCCATTTAATAATGGTTAAACGGGTTGAGGCACCCGTGTAACTTTACACGAGTGGGCTACGGGCTGGGGCACGGGCTATCCCGCCCGCCCGTTGCTCACCCCTAACCTGTGACTTGCTATTCATGACTTTAATGCTTATCTATCTGCAGATGTCAAACAAGGGGGTCAAACTCGAATTTCACCCCTTTAAACCTTTTTGTTGATTGCATTCAACAAACAAATTTGATGGAAATTGATTATGTGGGGATTGCGTATTTTATAAGGTACAGGAACCCAGATCGGTGACTGAACCAAATAAGATAATGTGTTAAGGGTCAGTGGATTGATCAGAGTCAAAACATGGTCAGATTGATGAGGAATAAAAAAATAAAAAATAAACCCATCACATGTTGATACAATCACACCATCCAAAATTGAAAATTTTTAAAACTAAGTATTATATTCTATTACTAACAAAGTAACAATTATCAAACTAATTATATACATATAACTTATCTATTATCCAACATTATTTACAATTTCAAAATATTCATCCAAACAAATTTATCAATATATATAAATGATAACAAACACAGTGAAAATAAACACAATAATCAAACAAATTAAAGCATACAATTGAAATAGAAGTCAAGGAATACATACAACAAACCAAAATTATACAGCTTATAGCCTCTGACCAATGCATGAGATGAACTCAGAGGAGCAATATGGCATCACATGCTCTCAACAAATAAAGCTTTTCGGGCAAAAAATCAAAGGGAACAATGGTGTCACTGAAAGGTAGAGGAGTAGGAGATTCAGGCGAAGTGGATAGTCGGTAGAAGAGGAGGCTGGGGAGTTGAGATGCCGACTGCGCAATTAAATAGGAAAAACCAAAGAAGCAACGGAGAGCAAAGGGGTGGTATTTCGAGGGCTTGTGTGGGGAATTGGAGATTGGGGAAGGTATCACGATGAAGTGTGTATTTGGGAGTCCGTTGGGGAAGTAGTTTATGGATTTCGAGATCGTTTTACAGATTTTAAGATGCTTTTTACGGATTTCGAGATGCTTTTTACGGATTTTAAGATTTTTTTATCTTGACTCACATGCCAGTTAGAAAAACGGGATTCTCAAACATGCACGAGGAGTAACCAAGAGTTGAGATGCCATAGGAATTAGTGCATATTGGTGGGGTATTATGTGGGCCAATGTGGGGATTGGAGAAGGGCTTCTATTTTTTTTTTACTTATTTTAACTTTTAAATTTAAAATTTTAAAAGAAATTCATCTGTTTTTTAAAAAATTAAAATGGGATGAAACTTTTTTTTTTAAAAAAATAAATTTGACAAAAAAATAGCAACTTGGGTGACTCACCCAACTCGGCGAGTTGACCCAGGTTACACTGGGTGAATATGGGTTATGGCAGGTTGGCCCAACCTGGGGTCATAAGGCAACCCAAAATGGATTGTAGGTTGGGTCACTAGTTTCTAACTTGACTCGACTGGTTCGGTTCGGGTTCCCACACCTCGGTATTTTATGACTCCTTGGGGGTATTGGTGTAACACCCTCCATTTATGTTTTAGGTGAATCGATAATTAAAAATCGTAAATTAAAACTTACATTTTGAAAAATCATAACTTTATTATAGAACAATCGGATGATAGGGCTCTAAACTATCATGTATAATTTATAAAATACATAGGCATATACATATCTTACACATAATCACATATCTAAATGCATGATTTCATCTATCACATATATATGCAAACATGTTAATTCATGCGATCGGCAATCAGACATATAAGAGTAGAGTAAATTTTACTACATTAGAACTTTACTATCTACCTCTTTTGTTTTTTTGTTTCCATTTCTTTTCATACTAAGAACTTTACTTTTGCAAAATTTTCCATTATCACTTCCATAGTGACCAATGGTCTTAAATAAACAACACATATAAGTTTCTAAAATCATTAGGACCATGGAAATCGCTAACACCTCATAACTACTCTTACATGACACTTTAACCTTAACTTTACACTTTTAATTCCATAAACTTAAAAATTAATTAAACATGCTTGTCTCTTATATTTTTGTTGTAGACTCCATTTTTAAACTCAAATGAATCAAAAGAAACCTCCTTCTTTTTTTTTTTTTTTTTTTGGTGAACAACAAGCAAGTGGGCCTTTGGCCCACACTCGGAACCCCCCCGGTATCCGGCGCCTTTTCCTGAGTCCCTG
>JANTPZ010153309.1:3821-16179 GCA_025593235.1 Vachellia pachyceras | reverse complement strand
AAATTTGAATTTCAAGATTAGATCTAGAATATCTTTGAAATTCGAAATTTAATATTAGATCTTGAATATCTTTTGAAATTTGAATTTCAAGATTAGATCTAGAATATCCTTGAAATCCGAAATTCAAGATGAGATCTTGAATATCTTTTGAAATTCGAATTTCAAGATGAGATCTTGAATATCTTTTGAAATTTGAATTTCAAGATTAGATCTAGAATATCCTTCTAAAATTAAATTTTGAATTTTTTAAGATTAATAAAAGATTAATCTTTTATTATGATGTACTCTATGAGCTTTATAAATATAAGTGCTCGTGGACAGAAGAAAAAAATTCCAATATTCGAAATTGAGTCCATCCTTCAGCCAAGATACCTTAGAGAGAGAGAGAGTGGAACCAAGAGGCGCTAGTACGCTGCTATTGTTGGAGACTGTTCGTGTGGATACCGGTAGAGGGAGGCGATTGAAAGAAAGTCGGCTCCTCGTGATCAGAAGTAAGAACGTGGGACGTTGTGGAACTTGAAGAGATCCAGACGCAAAGTAAGAGACAATCTTGAAACGCAAAAGGTACGCCTTCATCTCCTTGATCTAAACGCCTTTGACAGATCCGTATTTGGGATTAGAAAATTTTAAATTCTGCTACGTGTACGCCCTAATCCCAATAGAAGGGAAATAATTAGAGTTCATATGGACATTTTCAAACCGCCCTTGAGAGGTTCCAGCACCTCTGTACATATTGTCTTTGCCTTGACAAGCTTGATATCCCTTATTGTAAGCATTAGGGTATGGCTTTCTTTGATAGAATTGGGTAGGTCTTTGGAAATCCATGGATGCCACCTTAGCAGACTCACATTGAGAAGGGCAAGTGAGAGTAGTGTGCATAGGACTAGCACAAATATCACATGAGGAAGGTACAAGAGCTTGAGACACACCATGTAAAGATTTTGAAGATGCCGATGAGGGTCCTCTCCTGTATTGCCATAAAATTTAGGTAAGGCACTTATTAGATGACCTTTCAACTCAAAATTTACATCAAAATTGTAGAAGCTATAAGGATTATATTCAACATTTGATGAATTCATTTCCCTTATGCTTCTATTCCTAATTTCATTGTTCACATCATTGGGTATATGTTCATCATTATGATCTTGATTTTGTCTAGGAATCTCACCATCAGGATCCATCAAAAAATGATTATCAATATAATCTCCTAATGACGACTCAAAATTATATATGCTAAGGTTATGACAAGAATCAAGTGAAGATGCCCTAGATGTAGTGTGTGAAGAGTGTTCAAAGGGTACTTGCAACAATGGAATTGAAGTGCTGGTACTTTCACCTCTCCTTTCTTTTCTTAGTGCTCTAAGTGTTTTATCTATTTCCTTATCCAATGGAACAATTTCTTATTCTTTAGATCTGGTCATGCATATTCAGAATAGCAATAGTAAATGATAAGGTGCCCAAAGAAAACAATAATTTCAAAAAAAATTTAAGTTTTTTTAAGCCTAAATAGGAAAAGCAAAAGAAAAAAACAAAACAAAACAAAACAAAAATACCCCGGTCAATTTGATAATTGACACTCAATTACCTAGTAGCTCAAGGCTCCCCGGCAATGGCGCTAATTTGATAAGCCTTGTCGTGGGGCTATCAAACTAAACTAAACTAAATGCAATATACGGCAACTAACCTAGGTTGATCTCTACACGGAACCTATATTTAATTACTAAGTAATCTAGCGTAAATAACAAATTAACCAAGAAGTATCAAATATTTTTTTACTATCTAAATGAACTAAATGGATGTATTTAAATTCTATAAAATGAATGTCCTAGGTGATTGAATCCACTAACCCTCCTTGCCCAATTTTAATATTGAGTTCTCCTTCAACTAAACAAAGGACTAGCAAGGACCCTTACTAATCAATATTCCTAACCTTTTAATATAATCTAAACCTAGATTCAATTAATCAATTAGGAATATCTTGGTGCTTAGCTCATGTTAGATTTATAAAAATCCTCTTTACCTCCAATTAATTCCTAGAAACCTAGCAAATCAATTGATTTCAAGAGAATAAAGAAAAGAAATTGAATAACAATAGAGCTATAGATCAATCACAATCCAAAGTACCAATCTAACACAAGTATCATAATCCAAATTACATCAACCGATAATAATCCTCTTTCATACATACAAATCATAACCTCTAGCAACCTAGAATTACAATTTGCACATACAAAAAATTGGAAAGTGAAATTAAAATTTAGAGAACTCCCCTAATTGCTCAAGGACTCTGGTTAGCTTTATCATCACCATTGGACACTGCAATTAGCCACTCATTGTTGAAGAACTAATGCCCCTGAAATCTGGAATTTGCATGGCCACGGTATGAACTGAAGATGGCGACTCCAAACAGTGACTTTGTGGTCTTTGGTGTAATGGAGAAATAGAAGATTTAATGATACATCAGGAGGCATTTTCCGTGAATACTCAAGACCCATGCCAATGGAATAGATGAGAGGCATTGAGAAATGATGAATGAAGCTTGGCGGTGGCCTAAATGAATTAGTATAATGGATTAGTTGGGGGATGAGTAGGGAAATAGGTGGCAGTATTTTTCTGAGTGAATTTGGAGGCGTGTCTCCAAGGAAAATGAATCAGCCCCTCAATATGTGTGTCTATCGCTTGGATTAACTTTGTGAGGGTTTTCGGCGTCTTGTGCATTTGACCATTGTATTTAGGCCCAAGTAATTGGGCTTGATGTGCAGTTGGGGTGAGTGGAATAATGGAGATTTGAGAATGAATTGGTTCCACGAGGTGTGAAGTCAGAGCATCAAATGAATGAGGAAAAATAGAAAGTGGCAACTTGTGTGTTTAATGGATGAATGATTCATGAGGTCTGGACCCTACTTTGGCTCCAAGTATATGCCATGTTTGGGCTCAAGCCCATTCCTTGAGCCTGTTAAAAAAAAAAAGAAAACAAAGACTCATGAAACCCAATTGCCCCTTTTATATATTAATTCTCTAATTAAATTCAATTAAACTAATAATAAGTGCTAATAGACTAAGTTTAGCCACTAAAAATGAATAAAATATTGGGTTTTATCGGGTTTATATAGCGTTAATTTAACAGTGGTTTTAGACAAACCGCTGCAAATTAGTAGCGGTTTTGCAAAAACTACTACCGTAACCGCTACAAAATTAATGCGCCCACTGGGAAATGGCGCTATTTAGCAGTTTTCCTGAACCGCTGCTAACTGATCGACTTTTCATTTTTGTAGTGATTATTTTTGAAGAAACCGCTACAAATTGTGTTAGAAATTAGTAGCGGTTATGAAAACCGCTACGAATGTCGTTGCCACTGACAACCTTTCGTTTTTACAGTGGTCAGCCTTTATGAAAATCGCTGTAAAGGTGCAAAATATCTACAACAAATTTTTTTGTTTTTGTAGCAATTTAGAACTGCTACTAAATTCATTCATAGATTTTCATTGCAAATTGGTAGCGCTTTGATCTAAAACTGCTACAAAGTTCATGATTTAGTAGCATTTTTGTTAACATCTACAAATTTACCAATGCTAAATATTATTTTTTTGGTAGTGTGAGCTTGGGCATTGGCAGAATATGAATGCATAAGCCACATTGGAAAGCCACTTGACACTTAAGCCAACACGTCGGAAAGAGATGTGTGTTTGGGTGTTGGTCAATGTGTGCAAACACAGTAGCCAAAGTAAAGAAAGGCAAAGTGCTACCCAAAAAATGAGAATCCTACGCACAGAGAAAGGCATGGGACCATTGGTTCTTCCAAAGTGTACATGATGGATTCTTTTTAACTGATAATACTGTTGGAGATTGTACTCTAAGCCACAATTAATTAAATGTAGACATTAGATATAATTTAATAAAAGTATGTTATATTAAATGTTTATCCATCATATTGCTTTGCATGGTTTTTATATAATAAGGATATGTAAATATTTACAAAATTCTTTTAGATGTCACTGGTAATATTGTGGGAACAACAATAAATAAAAAACTGGTATAGTTTTGATTGATGATTATTATATATACAAATTAAATTTATAGGCACTTGTTAGACACCAAGATGATAGACGGACCAATCATGAGATACTCATATGGATTAGGTCATATGTGATATCCCTATATTTCGATAATCTGAAATAAAAGTCAAACTGGTAGTTATAGGTTGAGTTAGGGCCCAGAGATGAAAAGTACAGAAAAAAGGAAGGTGATGGAGTTAACGTGTTAAAGTTAGGTTCTAATGGTTTAAATTTATTTAAGAACTTTGCAGTTAAGCGTCCTTGCTCTGAGTAATGGAAGGATGAGTAACCTTCTAGGAAAGACCCAAATGTTATTAGATATGGAAATGTAAGGAAGATAATGGAATTTTGAAAGAGTGTAAGGAAAGTAAGGGCATTTTGGGGAGTAAGAGAAAATGCAAGGGTATTTTGGTCATTTGACCAACGTCAAAGTCAAAAAGTCAAAGGTTGACCAAAATATCAAAAAAAATTACAGATGCCCAATGGATAGAGCAGAACTCACTGATCAAAATCGTGGATCACGGATTTTTAAAATTCAACCTATATTTTTGTCTAGAGAATTTTGAAGGAAAACCATCCGAAAATAATTATTTGAGGTGTAAGGAAACCTTAATCAGTTGAATTTAGGGAATAGAAAAATAAAGTGCATTTTCTAGTATTTTATAAAATTATTGCATAGAGTACGATAAAGGTGAATTCCTAGATCGGACGGGAAAATACCCGGAAACCATAGAAATGGAATTTTCTTTAAAAATTAATTACAGACATTCCAAAAGGCAAATTGAGGAAAGGAAAAGTGCTAGAGTATCAATGAAAATTTTAGAAATTTTTAATGCCCTAAAACTCAATTGCCCGTCAGGAGCACCTTTTTTAGGGGTTTTGACATGGTAGAGTAACCCTGTTGAATTTGGATGATTTCCAGGGGTATTTATGGGATAAATATTTCACCATATGATTAAGTAATATGTAGAGATTAAAAGAGGAATAAAAGTTGTCCTCAAATACTGAAATAATAATATCTTACTAAGTGAAATTGCAGTATTTTAGGGGATTTTAATGATATTCTTCGACTTTTATTAAGCTTAATTGTATTAATTATGATTAATGATTATTATATGGAAATTAAAGCCAATTAAAGGTATTTGTGGAAGAAATTGAAATCAAAAGATAAATTTGAATTAATATATTTATCAATATAATCTTAGAAGATTTTGAATTCAAATTAGTAAATCTTGATTTTGAATTTGAATTAGTAAACTCAAGATTCTAAATTTAAAATTCAAATCAAGGACCACACTCAACTCCATTTATTTTATATTATTTCATATATTATATTATGTTATGTTATGTTATTTTGGCTTTTAAGGAAAAGAGGGAACATTCATCAATTCATATACATGTACGTTTCATTCCATCCAGGGGAGCACACAATCCATACATTCCATTGGGCCACAACATTTAAAGCCCAGTTGATGAAACCTCTCCATTCACGCAAAGCTTCCTGGACCCATAAAAAAACCCTCATTAATTCATTCACACGAGAGATTCCAGCCGCCGATCATGCTTAAATTCCTCATCCCCTTGTGACGCTGCTGGGAGAAAGAAAGAAGAGAAGACGCTGGAGATGCGGGCACACGCTGAGATTATTTCATCCATTCCATCGTCTCACAGCCACGAGCAGCCATTCACGGAGCAAATCAGCAGCGTTTGGATGCTTAGAACTCTTGATGGAAATTCTTGGCTAATTTGATTATTCTCTAATTCAACAATAACGGCAGGAGCTTGATTCTTCAAAGGGGAGTTTTTAATTACTTTAATTTCCTATCCAATAATTTTTTAACAATTCCTAGGTCTTATGATAGTTTTTCTAATTATTTGAACAATTTCTATTATTTGATAGGATTTATTTTGGAGATTATTGTGTCTAAATTATTATTTAGCAATTGATATTGGGCTGATTTAACTTTGATTTCAATTATAATATTCTAGTATGACGTTTATATTGATTTCAGAGTTAACATTTTGTGATTTTCTAAGGTGGCTTAGAATCTTAGATCAAATAATCTTTTGCTAGCTTTAATTCTATTATTTGAATTTAAGAGTTACAATTAAGCAGTTTTTTTATTATCCTTAATTCCTCTTTACTATTCCGGTGGCAGTTAGTAAATTAGAAGTTTGGAAAATATTTTGTGTCAATTCAAGGTGGCTCAGTTGTTGGATTTAAAGCTTGATTATAATTCTTTTATTCATCATTTTAACTCCAATATCTATTGAGGTGATGATTGCCCATGTTGTTGAGTTGGAGGATTGATTATTATCATCGTTTATTCATGTGTTTCATTTTCTATTTCTTTTATCAAAATTCATTTCAATTATTTTTATTAAAAACCCAAAAAAAGAAGCATTTTAATTTCAATTTAAGTTACTCCATTCAATTATTAGGAATTAATTTCATTTTTTGGCTCTTCAAAGTGAACACGACCTGAATTAATGCTATATTACATTAATTCAGTTAAATTATTTTTAACACGGATCTAAGGCGACTAACGATCCGCTTGTCAGATATGCAAAAAAAATTTACCTTAATAAATTGTAACCGGATTATAAGTTGTAACTGGATTAAGTAACCAGATTATAAGTTGTAATCGGATTAAGTAACCGGTTACCAATTCAGTTTGGTTGGTGTAACCAAGTTTCTAGAAACTAGTTACACCCATTAATGACCACTTTATGAGAGCCAATGAGAAGAGGCTAGGTGTATGAAGTGTTCGTGAAATCTCAACCATTATATCAAGCTTGGTTTTCAAGATTTAATCTCCACCATCATGTAATTGTGAAGGGGTTTAATAAAGCGAAAATCCTTCTCTTTGCTTCCCCATTTGGACACCAACTTCCAGCTGCAACAAGGGAGAGGAGACGCCATTTTTGGACAGCCAAGAAGAGAAAAGTTTCAAGAAAACTCAAGGTAAGAAGCTATACCACACAAACCTATACATATTCTTGATCATTGCAACCTCCTCTACACTTCTATCGGATTAGTTTCTTGATTAAGCCTCTCTTTTTCAAGATTGAAAGTTAGGATTCTTGATGGTGAAAATGAAAAAGAGAGGGATTTAGAAGAAAAGATTGGTTGCAAATCACTCCTTGCATGATAAGGAGTTGATTGATGTATATATTTCTTAGGTTTGATGGTTGTATGAATTTTTGGAATCCCAAACCCTAAGGGAATGTGCTGTCCATTTTTATACATGATGAGGAAAAGTTGTTTTTGAGCTAAATAATACATGAGAAGTGTTTTGGGATCAAGAATAAGTCATTACATGTGAAGAAAGTTTGAAAATCACAGTTCCCCTTTCTCCTGGAATGTTTCGGTCAGTTCTGATTCATGGGGAAGGAGTATGATTTTCATGATTTTGATGCTTCCATTGGCTTTAAAATGCAAAATTGTATAGGGTGGAAGTGAGAAAAATTTTGGGAACCATTAGAAATTAATTGAGCAAGTTTGAAGCTCTAGGGTTTGTAAAAATTCAAGAGAAAGCTTTGTTGAGTTTTAATGGTTTCATGGCTTGGTAGTGGCTTGAAATTGATGGTTGTGAAATTATATTGTGCATAGGAAAGTGAACCATCAAAGAGCCCTATTGGAAGAGTAAGAAAGAGATCTTTCCAAGTCAAGAACAAAGTTGGAAACAAAAGTAGCAAAACTTCTAACCTAAAAAAAATTGTTGTGAAAATGTTTTATAAATTGTGCATGACTTGATGTTGAATATTTGTGATGATGAAAATGTGAGTATGTGCTTTTGTGTGCTATAGCCCTATGCATGTAATTGTCTCATGATGCACATTTTATGTTATCATAAGTTCACACTTATCTTTAAAGGTTGTCAATGAAATCTCATTCTTTCCAACTAACCATTTTAGGTGCAAGCACAAGCAAGGGTAAGGGCAAGATGAATGATGATTGAAGAAAGTATTATTTTATATTGTTGCTTGCTAAGATTGTATGTTAATGTTGTGTGTTCATGTTTATATGCTTTAGATTACTTGTAAACCCTTACACCTCTACATGATAATGTGTAAATGTGGATGAATGCATGTGAAATCATGAGAGGTGAGTGATTGAGGCAACAAGGGGTTTTACAAATTTTTAAGAAAAGGTAAAGTAAGGGGTCCAAAACCCTTGTAAAATCCCAATCTTTGAGCTGTGAAGTAAAATAGCAAATGAAGTCTAAATGATCTTACATTTGGTGGAAAAATAGTTCATATTGTAAGGTTTAAAACAAGCTATAGTTTGCTGGAATTGTATTTTTGTGCAGAAGGTTTTGGAAAAATGAGTATTTTTTCCCTGTAGGGAATGTTATAAGCTTCATATAGAAATTGGAACAACTCAATTTTGATTTTTCTAGAATTAGTTATGAATTTTCAAAGTTGGACCAGAAATATTGAAAATTGACTAAATGAATAGTAACCTGAGTTGAAAATTTTTATTTCGCTATCTAGTCAATCTAACTTATATAAGGCTCTAGAGTAGTTCAATAATGGTATAATATGAAGCTAAAGAGGTAAAATAAGGTGTATTACATCATAAGTGTATTCACTACAAAAAATTGACTTTTATCTGTGAGAGAAGTCACCATTGAAAGTATAAAAATTCACAATTAAAGACTTTTGGCAGCAACTTGTTGTCGTTGCTGTATAATTGACGTTGAAAATATTGAAAATGATAAAATAGATTGCCGCTGAAAATATACTTGCAAGGATGACAAAAGTCGCCATTAAAAAGTCACTCCTAAAAAGCATCACAATTTTTAAAAATTAACAATTGCGCAAGCAATTGTCACATCATCACCAACCAGCCATCCGACATCACATCACCAGTGACTGCCACCTCACCACAGGCCTTCCCCATCACATGTCGCCACATCACTACTATAGAGTATAGTTCTTACTACTGAAATTCGAATCCTTTTTTAGAAAGGGGAGTAAAAAATAAAGGCAGTGGCATTTTTGAAATTATAAGAACCCTACCTTCAATATAGGATGCCTAAAAGCACTATTTTGGTGCCCTATATTAAAGGTAGGGCGCCAAAAGGGGGGTTTTTGATAGGGCGCCAAAAGGTGTCTTTTGGCGCCCTATATTAAAAATAGGGCGCCTAAAGGATACCTTTTAGCATGATAAGGTGCCAAAGGGGTGTCTTTTGGCGCCCTCTATGTTATATAGGGTGCCTAAAGCCTAGTGACAATTCCCTTATTAGCTTCTCGCTTTCTCCCATCTCTCGAGTCCCTCTGCTTCAGTCTTCCCTTTGAGTGCCAGATCATGCCTGCTCAGTCCCTGCTTCAGGCTTCCCGTCGCATCATAAGACCCACTTTCAGCCCCTATCCATTTTTGTTGCCAGTTCCATTTGTTCCATGTCGAGTTTGTCACGCGGTCAACTCCCATCTTCGCTCGTCCATCGTGAGTCCAGCTCAGATCCGTCGTGCGTCTAGCCCGTCCGTCCCTGTCCGTCGTCACAGATCCCAGTCGTATTGCCCATCCTCGCCGTCGTCCAGCCCATCCTTCTCTGTCCATCATCTAGCCCCAGCTCATCTAATGCGAGCTTAGTCGCCCGTGCCGCTGTTTCCAAGGGCTATCGCCGAGTTTAGGAGTGAGCTCAGCTGGTAGCTCATTTTCCTCTCATCCATCACGTGCTTAGTACCGTGTTGCCGTGTCCAACTCATCTCCGTCCGTCGTCCATTCCCAAAGACCCAAAATGATTTTTCGCTGTGCAAAGCTCTGCTCTCTCTCCATTCTTCCATTGTTTGTCATTTTCTTCTAGTCTGAGGTAAAAGCTCACTCCTTTTCTGTATTTGTAAAAAGTGACTACATCTCCTTCAATTTGTACTCTTCCTTGCATACTTCTTATAAAATTGCAGCCGAGTATCATCTGAATCCCATCTCCTATCTTCATAGGGAAATAATACGTATATGGAATTCTAAATGAATTTTCTCTTATGACCATCCTTCCATATTTGAGCTTCTTTCTAGCTGTTTGAACTGAGTTGTGGATTTTGACCTATTTGAAGTTTGGTGTTAGCTTAGTGGGCATCAAGGTTAAATCTTTGAGGAACATTGCTGTTGGAAATTATGTTTGAAGGACTTTGATGGTTAACTTTTATCGATGGTTATGTTTGGCTGAAGGGTACACATTACATTGCCCTATATTTAAATATAGGGCGCCGTAGGGTACAACGCCCTATATTTCAATATAGGGCGCTGTAAGTGTACTCTACGGCACCTTTCATGATGTAGGGTGTAATATCCACCCTTTTCTGTAAGCTGACATAGAGGCCAAATCGATAGTTATAAGATAGGACAAGGCCCAGAAATAAAAGTATAGAAAAAGGAGATGTCGGTGGACTAAAAGACCCTGATCAAATTGGTCCTAAGGCTTTGAGATTTCTAAGAATGTAAGTCATGGACATAATTGTTATTAAGTATAAAGACCAAGGGCAATATGGTCATTGGATAAAAAGGGCTAAACCAGTAATCAAAAGTCAAGTTAGAGGCCACGGATAGAAAGTACGGAAAAAGTTGATGCTGTTGGGCCGTAAGTTGCAGAATCAGATTTGGCCTAATGGATGAAAGCCGGTAGGAATAGTAAAGTTAAGCGTGCTCGCCCTGGAGAAATTTTTGGATGGGTGACCTCTTGGGAAGTTGCCCCAGGAATCAGAAACCAACAGATCAAGGGCCAAAAGGTTAAGGGCAAAATGGGAAATTATGAAAAGTTAGACTGTGAAGGGCATTTTGGTCATTAAGAGAAAGTGTAAGGGCATTTTGGTCATTTGACAAAGTCAAAGTCAAAGTCAAAAAGTCAAACAGTTGACCAAAAATCAGAAAAATCCACAGATGCCCAAAAGATCGAGTAGAACTTAATGATTACCAGAGATTCAACCGATTGTTGAAATTCGGTCTGGATGATGAATTATGGAATTTTAAAGATTTGATGATTGAAAATATTTATTTAAAGTATCAGGAGTTCTCTAAGACAAAAAACCAGAGTCTAGAAAGATTCAGTGAATTCTATAGTATTTTGCAAAATTATTGCCCAAAGTACGATTAAGGGGATTTCCCCGAAAATGAGGAAAAAGGCCCGAAAATCCCCAAACACATAATTTATAGCAAAAATTAATTTGGGACATTTGGAAGGTATTTTGGGGAAAAGAGAAGGGCTAAAATATCAATGAAAAATATAGAAAATTTTAAGGCCCTAAAAAGGATTTATTCCAGAATTGTCTCGTTTTCAGGAATTTTCGGTAAGATAAGATAATCTGTAAATTTTGGATGGATCAAGGGGTAATTTGAGGATGATGATTTGAATATAATTAAGAGGGAATTATGGAGATTAAATGAGAAAGAAAATATCTCCAGAAAAGTATAAAAAGATTTACCGGAATAAAGCTATGTTTACCGGTGAAAAAAGGGTAATCGGTAGAAGTAACTGAATGGGACTCCATTCCATTAGCCAAACCAGATTTTTTACCTATGAGATAAGGTAATTATGGCTGCCTTTTTAATGGCCAATGAGATGAAAACAAATTGCTCACAAGTGTTACAATTATAAGCCTTCCATTTTCAAGATTTCATCTCATCCATCCAAATTTTTAAAGTGTTTTATAAAAACAAATTTCTCTCCTCTTCCACCCATTAGAGACCGACTTGGAGCTGGAAAATTGAGAGAGAAAGATGCCATTTGAGAGAGCTTGAGGAAGAGGAAGAGCTTGGGAGAAATCACAAGGTAAGTTAGCTTCCACGTATTCCTATACATCAAAATATTCCTCTCAACCTCCTCTACCACTTCCATGGATTGGAATTCTGTTTTGGGTTCTCTTTTTCAAGATTGAACACTTAGGGTTCTTGAGAGTAAAGTGAGAAAGAGAGGGATTTAGAGCCATTTGTTGATGGTAAAAGCCACCTTGAGTTGTAAGGAGTGTTTTGATGTATATATTGTGGTTGTTTAAGTTGTTTTGTGGAATTTGTAAATTTGGGAAATCTCCAAGGTATAGGGGAGATGCTGCCCAAATTTCCATTTGAATTAGAAGGGCTCTAGTCAAGTTGTATTATGCTTGAATATGATTATGGAAACAAGAATCAAGTGTTATAAGTGATGAAAGTTGAAAAATCCCATTTATGAAACTTATGAACACCTCTCGGCCCTGGCTGGAATTTGAGGAAGGGAGTTTGTTTTGATGATTTTGATGCTTCCAATGAGTCCAAAATGAGTTTTTGTGTAGAGTAAAGGTGATGGCAAGTTTATGGAAGCATTAGA